>CM045764.1:14177193-14238914 GCA_025200525.1 Camellia lanceoleosa
ACACCCTCTGAGCGGGAATTTCTCCGGTATAGGCAGCACTTCTGCTGACACCGCCTACGCCCTACCGACCTGGAGTCCTGGAGTCCACGACATCTAATAAAACAAAGAGCGTTAGCACTCTAAACAATATGCAAAACTATGACACTTTCGCACGTCCTATTACATTGGACAACAATAAATCACTGCAGCACATAATCACATAAGCACCTACGAATTTCATTCTGGATAATGATAGTCCGGCGTCACTAAAGTTCGATTGGAAACAACATTGATCAAGTGCCTTTCCAGCAGACTTTTTACAGAGACTCAAGGTCCAATCAACATCCTAGAAACTACATTCCATACCCACACATAGTCCACATAAACATGTTTATCATATAAGCGTAATGCAATCATTACACTAAGTCTCTATCAAAGCGAGGCGAAAGCCAGACATTGTGATACTAATCACTTCCACGTACCCAAAGTGTCGAACCCGATGCGCTCTAATACCAAGTTATAGCACTTGTATAAAGAATTGTAGCCGTAAAATATAAAACATAATCTACATTATTAAAAGAAACATTATATTATTCCATTCATGAGAGTATTCTGAAATAAAAACATCAAAATAAATACCTATACAGGCTTACATCTTGCCAAGCCAACACTTGGACACAATTCACGCAGGTTCTAACTCAAAAACAAATAAAGCCCTTGGCCTTGGATGTTTACATAATTCAAATAAAACAAATAAAACATATAAAAGCAAGTCTTCAGAGTCCAAATCCTCTACAAAGCTAAGTCTTTGGAGAGGTAGTGAACCACACGAACACGAAATGAAGTTCCATATAGGGTGAACCCGCATTTCATTGAGAAATACTAAACCAAGCATAGAATTAACTAAAAGTAGCATGCTTTGCGATACATGATTTAACACAAAATAATCCATTTTACAATTTCATGACACAAATGTCTACATTGCCTATGACACTTTGTCTATGGCATAACTCACCTTCAACTATGAAGCTCGGAACACGGCCAAACAACTCAACAAAAGGGTAACAAATCAGAGTTAAACCTTTCTTATAACAAAATAAACACCACATACTAATGTTATAACGATCTCAATCGAATCCACTTCATACTTCCCAAATGATACACACATAGTGGTGATGTATCATATCAACAACAAATAGATAAGCATATGACTTGTATCTACTGCTATAGTAGCGTAGCGTATAAGCGGCAACCCTAGGTTCATCCCTATCTTCCCATAATCATTAACGGTTTAGAGGTACATCCCCCATCTTCCCCTAAACGTGAGTACATCCCCTATCTCCTCCATACACAAGTAATGCATATAAACATGAAGTCATATACATAATAAATCAATACATAAATTTAATGTATTAATCCAACTTTTTATACTCAACAACTTAACCAAATGATTAGTTTCAATTGTGCCTAATCCACATGCAAGGTCTGACAATCATGGCTATCCTCCACCGATAGCCCAAAACAATTATTTCTAAACAAGAAATAAATATAACAACACATGTAATTTCAACATCCTCAAGGTAAGTATTTAAACTAACCAAATACAACATTAAACCACTAAATTCCCCAATCTCATGAATTAAACCCAATATCACAATCTTCCCTTAAATTAATTATATAAATTAATCTATGACAAACCCTAAGGTTTCTCCCAAAATTCCCAAACTACCCCCACATGCCAAAATACCACCACTTAGGATTAAAAAGCATTATAAATGGGTAGGAAATCCCTACCTCGAAGAAATAACTCAAAAGAGGGAAGATGAAGACGATGCCCAAACTTCAAAGTGCTCCAAACCAACAATTGCTCGAGATTAAATGAAAGCCCTCACTCTCCTCTATCTTATTTGTGAAGGAACTAGGGTAGGAATCCACTCTAGATAGATCAATCCTAGGAGAGAAGGTGAGTTGGGAGAGAGAACTTCGTAACCTAGGGTTTCATAAGTGAAAGAGGTTAATCGTCCAAACACTGCTGCGTGTTTAAACAAAATAGGCTTCGCTCGGCGAAGATCAGATCGCTCGGCGACGGAACCGCGAAAAATCCTCGCTCGGCGAAGAACAAAGCAGTCGCTCGGCGAAGATCACTTTCGCTCGAGCCAGCGAACCTTTGCTCTCGGGTCAAATCTTTGGGCGCAATCCTCGCTCGAGCCAAGAAAGGCTCGCTCAGCGGCGGTCCAAAAACAAAATCCTTGCTCGGCGAAGAAGCTTCGCTCGGCGACCAAGCGAAAAAGTGGACATCCACACTTGGTTTCCTAAACCCAACCAACTGTAATCAACACGTCCAACAAATCCCATAACTCTGGCCCGAAGAAATAAAGGACAACATCAACAACAATATAGCCTTGAGAATCCCACGGAACATAAGTGGGATACAATAATCAAATGGGAAAAGACCGGAATTAAGCTATAAGTCACCTTATCTGTTGGGCCCATAACAAATTTAGTTGAGAGAGATAAGCGGAGAAGACTAACTTTTACTTTTTCTAACAACAAGCTCTTACGGTGGTCCAAAAAAAAATTAAGGGGAGCTATAGATTAAGGCTTCGTTTGAGAAAAAGGATTTGGGGTTTTTTTTATTAAAATAGTTTAAAAAATTTTAAAAAATTTAACTTAATAAGATAAAATATAGCATCAATCCATAATTATTACATTCTTTCTTTCATAAAAAAAAATCAAAAAAGCTAAAAAGTCTAAAAGTCATTCCCAAATCAGACTTTTTAGCCCTAGGTTAAAATAATTAAAAAATTAAAAAGTCAACCCACTTCTCAAACGAACCTTAAGTGAATTTATCATTTAATAGATTTTGTGATAATTAATAATATTTTTTTTATCATATATTATTAAAAAAAACATTACTAATCGTTAACTCTCATCGACAATTTAAAAATTTTATTACAAAAATAGGAAATTTTTTAAGATCCTAGTATTAAGATTTTATAACATAAAAGGCACTCAATATTTTTATAATGTCTAAGGTTAAGTCAATATCAATCCATAGAAAATTAGGCATAGAGAATTTATCTAAACTTCTTAGAGAAATTCTCTCTAGAGAAATTTCTCTAGATTTTCAGAAATTTTCTCTCTAGAGAAATTTTGGGAATTTCTAGGCACTTCTAAAGAATTTCTCTAGACCTCCTAGAGATTTTCTCTCTAGAGAAATTATAATTTCTTTGTGTTTTGACCAATTTTCTCTAATTTGCTCATAATTTTCTCTGTGTTTTTATCAAACCAAAGCGTAAACCATTTAGACAACAACAAACCAAAAAATTAAACTACCATTTTGACCAATTTTCTCGGGGTGTAAGACATTCAAACAACAACTACACCAATGTCAATCGAAATGATCTTGCTTCTAGTGTGCGCATGAAATTTTGCACATACAAATAGAGCAAATGAGTTACCTCATCAAATAAGAGAAATGCAAAGAAAATTGAACATTATTGAGAAAATTAAATAAAGCGAGAAAATTAAACATGCGGAGAAATTACACATAGCAAAAGAAAATTAAACATGTCAAAGAAAATTACACACACAAGAGGGTTAAGTGGCAGTTCTCTCTTCTCGTCTAACTTCATTCCTCATCTTTCCAAATTCTTTGGTTTGCTTATAATTTTCTCTATGTTTTGGTCAAATTTGAGAAAATTGTGTTTTGACTCAACTAGAAAATTAATCAAAAAGGAACCTCAAGATCAATATATACCTAATCATTATCAAACCAGAGAAAATCCATTCAAAATCACATTTTTCAATTTTTTTTTTCCTTCGAATATCTGAGCACGTAAACAAATTCATAGAGAAACTGAAGCAAGCAAATATCAAAAAGGACCCAACACATCTCTAATTTTTTTCAAAAAAAATTCACAATGAATAACTAGACAAAATTCACACAGTGGCCAAAATTCATAGAAAATTCACACAGTGGCTAAATCCAGAGAAAATTCATCTGATGACCAAAATCCAAGAAAATTTACATATAATACTGCATAAACCTCGAGTCTTTGGTGAACAATCCCCACCCTCATCATCTCTAAACTCTCTCTCTTTTCGAGAAAAAAATTCACGATGAACAATTAGAGAAAATTCACACAATGGCCACAATCCAAAGAAAATTCATCGTTGGCTAAATTAGAGAAAATTCACATAGTGGCCAAAATCAAGAGAAAATTTACACAATAGCCAAATCTAGAAAATTCACATATAATCTGCATAAACCCCAAAGTCTTTGAGTGAACAAACTAGAAAATTGGCCTACTAAGAAACCTATTATGTTTTTATTCTTGGCAATCCGTTTGACAAAACTCCTTTTCGATTGTAATTTTATTAGCTTTTGTATTTCGGTGAGGATATGAGTTTTAGATCTTGAATCAACCCGAATTGTGTCTTGCAGATAAGTTTGTGATGTTAATACTTTCAAGATTGTCATTTAAGCTAATTATAATGAGAATCATTGCTCGATCACTCATGAGATCGAGGCGGCCCTCCCGGCGGAGTCAAAAGCGGCGCCTGGCAGCGAGATCGAGGCGCCCGGCCATCTAAAATTGCATTCAAAGTTTCTGTCGCTCTTGCTCACTCGGCGAGGAGTCCTCGCTTCGGCGGCAATTGCGTCGTGTAAAAACACGAAAGAGGTTATTGTTCGCTCGGCGAAGGTTTAAGTGGCTCGGCGAAAGCACTTATAAATCACCTTGAGATAAACTTCTCCTCGGCGAAAGCTTTGCTCGGTGAGCTTAGATCGATTTCTATAAGTATTTGTTTTAGTCCAAAACTAGGATTACTTCTCCAGATCTTCTTCTTGGATATTAAGGTTTATAGCTGGGGATATTTTGCTAGTTTTCTTTGATATTTTGATTGAGTATTCAACTCATGGTTTAAAGAGTATACATCAAAGGATTATTTGTTTGTGCTACACAAAAGAGAGAGTTGTTTTTCGGTGGATTCTGAAGAATTCGAGCCTAAAGCTTTGGTGGATTCTGGAGTGGCTCATCGTCAAGACAATTCCAAGGTGAATACGGGGTTGGAAGAGGCACATAGGGGTTGGTTCAATTCGGACGTGGATTCGCTAGGTAATTGAGAGTATACCTGTGTAATTTCTTTATATCTTCTTAGTGGATTGTTTTGTGGCTGTTACCCGTGGTTTTTTTATCACAATTGGAGGTGTCCAATTGTGATTTTTTCACGTAAAATCATTGTGTCGATTTGTCTTGATTGTTTGATTGGGATTGTTGTTTACTGCTTGAAATTGATACATAATCACAAATCAACATTTAGGGAATTTCTAAATTTTTCAAAACCAAAAACAATCACAATTTTCTCTGTGTTTTAAACAAAACACAGAGAAAATTGGGCTACTAAGAAATCAAAAAATTATCAATATCTTCTCTATGTTTTGAACAACCCAGAGAAAATTGGGCCACTTAGAAACCAAAAAACAATCACAATTTTCTCTGTATTTTGAACAAACCAGAGAAAATTGTGATTGTTTTCTAAAGCATTTTATCAAGCAGGTTAGCTTCAAAGCTCCTGACTATATGTTTTGTAATTCTAAGAAGAGTTTTGTCAAATCAAATCTCACAGTTATGTGTTTTGGAGTTCTAAAAAGCATTTTGTTAAACAATTTAATTTCATATTATATATATATAGATGTTTGTATGTGTATGAGTTGAGAGAGAGAGAGAGAGAGTACTTTTCTTTGCGTTCGGGGGCGTGTAATGATCCTAAACAAAAAGAATCATCATATAGAGATAAGCTATCATGACGAACTTGCCCCGTGGGTTAAGGACATAACGGCGATGTCATTGAGATTACCTACGACCTCAAACCAAACCAAATGTATTTTAACGAGTTCATGGGGCGAGCAGGAAGCAATTTGAAACTTTGTCCATAGGCGTGCTTATATGCACATCATTACATACATATGTTAATAACTCACGACGAAAGTAAAATGACATAAAATTACGTATAAGGATCATTCAAATCTAAATCGATAAACAAAACTATATATAGATATACACAAAGTCCTTGCCCACATGACAAAATATAATACATGACAAAATGGCAAAGAGCGGGTCTCGTCGTGAGACACAATAGGCGACTCTCAAAGACTTGGTTGTTCCACACGGCTTCACAGGGGTGGTCTGCAGACCTCTCATAGCTCACCTACAAACACACGAATGGCGTGGCGAAAGCCTAGTGAATAATATCAAATAAGAAGATACAACAATATGTAGAACAACATATTCAACGACCTTGGGCCCAATTCATATTTCTAATTAACAAACTGGCACATAGGCCTTTCATATCAAACTGGCTCATAGGCCTTTATATATCAAACTTGTCCACCATTCAAATTAATGAACTTTACAAAACTTACATAAGAGTAAGCAAATGGGACAATAACATAATTTAGATATTACTCACGTTAATTGGCATGTGGATTTTCCTGGAGCTTGACCTACATATCACATAACACATATGGGTCACAAATAGTTCAATATGTTCTTTAATTCACACATTCCTCTTTAGGCTTTATTCTTATCTTTTTAATTCAATCACAATGTTCAATGCATGCCTAAAAGTGTTTAGAAGTGAAAGGGAACGGAAAAGCAAACCTGAGCATTTTTAAAATTTGACAGGGTCCCCTTTCGGCGGACCCTTAAGCACAAAAGTCTTTGGTTACCTCAAATTCCCTCGGCGTAAACTCATTTGCTCGGCGAACTTCACATCTACATAGCTCCTGCTCGGCGTGAGATATCCTTCGGCGCACATCAACTTCTGCAAAAAGTCTTTGGGAGCCACGATTTTCCTTCGATCGGCGGTTTTCCGCTCAGCGGACTTCAAATTACAGGTTTTCCAGTTGAGTTCTTGAGCTCAATTGAATTCCACCCAACTTCATCGCATGTTATGGCTCAAATCTCAAATATACACATATTAACATGATACCACTCCAAGATTACAACATTAGGAAGCTCAATTTCTTATCTCATTTACATGCATGTCTCAAATTAATCCAAATTCATCGCCAACACATCA
Source organism: Camellia lanceoleosa (assembly GCA_025200525.1). NCBI lineage: Eukaryota > Viridiplantae > Streptophyta > Magnoliopsida > Ericales > Theaceae > Camellia > Camellia lanceoleosa. The sequence goes on from CM045764.1 coordinate 14,184,259, forward strand.
AATTCTAACATGCAAAGCTTATTCTTTCATGATCTACTCTTGCATGTGAAATATACATTTATATCAACAATTGGTGAAGAGAGGTTTAGATACATGGTTTTCAAACAATATCAACATAAATCACACATTGTGCTCAAACATGGAATTCATGTCCATTTCTTACATGCATGTGTTCTAAGCCTCTAAATTCAACATATATAACTCAATTCCCTTACATTCAAACTAATTCATGCTTTTGGCTATCTATTAAACTTGAATTCACAAATTTACAAACAAAAAGCCATGAGTTTACTTACCTAAGAGTTCAATCTCCCAAATTACAACAAAATCTTGGGTTCAATCTTCAAGTTCCCCAATCTTTGAGCCAAAATCACCCAATTCTCTCCCTCTCTCTCTATATGGCCGGCCCTCTCTCTCTTTTTGAGTCCAAATCAGCCAAATAAGATTATAAGGAAAGAATAGAAGGGGTAATGCTTTAAGGCAACAAACCCACTAACAAAATATTTTAATATAAAATATTTGGGCACTTAATTCATTAATTTAATCGATTTAATCTGACCAGAATCAATTTTCAATTAAATTTCACCGTAGGTTCTAAAATCATGCCAATCACAATGGCGTAGTCAATTTCGATTTTTATGGCCAATAAGGCCCTCAATTTGTTTTCCAATGAGATAATCAAGCGAGATATTCTTCACGGTGAGCAGAGATAGAAATTCAAAACCACATATATTCATACAAATGGCACACAAAATCATATTAAACACATAATCATACTCACATCAAGGACGATTAACATATTACGGGACAAGGGTATCCTGATCTTCCCCTTTAGGAAGTTTGGTCCTCTAAACTTACTTTGCCTTTAATCAAAAGCAATTGGGATACCTTTCATTCAATGGTTTCAATTCTTAGATAGTCATTTGCTCGATCTCTAAATCAAGCAACACCCGTTCTTAACGATCGAGAGACTTACATTCCGCCATACAAGGCTTTATCTGATTGCCATCTTGAAACTAGATTGCAAACTATTGTTGTAGCGAGGGCGACAACGATGGACGATTTTTGACTTCCCAAGACCTAAAGCATGTATCGAGCATTTCTCCCAAAATCTTAAAAGTTCCTTGATCATACATCAATTAAATGGATGGAAAGCGGCCTTTGGATCTTCAGTTTCCATTGCCTCCGGAGGCTTGCCGAGAATTCAAACCGTTTTAGGATTCCTATCTAAAATAATAGATACTAGGACCCATGCAGCGAGCAATCTTATCGATGTAAACAATGGCTAGTCTACAAGCATTATCTGAAAGCTTGACATACAATAACCCAAGCGGGACTTATACCTTGGGTGCTCAAGGTGGCCCTACAATGAGATTTGTAGTCACATATTTCTATTCCCATTCAAAATAGGCGAGAGGTTGCGATGTTCGCCAATAACCGTTATTCATAATCGATTTGGTATTTAATTAGGTTTCTCATCACGATTATTCAAGGTTAATCAAAGGTCTTCAAGAATTTAAAGTGAATCCGAGCACAAATCTCCGAGTCAACAAGGATAACAACGAAACAATCCACCACATAATGGCGTAACTCATGTATCCCCATAGTACCAATTGTAAGGTACAATAACACTGAAGCAGTCCATTTCTAACATAATACACGTGTTCTCAATTCATTCAATAGTTTACAGTTTACAGTTTCCAATTCAGTTTAGTATTCAATTCCCTGTTCTATCGAGTCCTTCCATATCATCGGATAGCCACCAAAAGGATAAGGTAATTCATATATAAACCTCCATAATGGCAAAGGTAGTATCAAAGGAGTCAATCACACATTGAGCGCAATTTACACAACCCTAGGGCCCTAATTATAGAATATAATGGCACTGGACAGGTATTCACATGACGTACTGAATTCGCACACTTACGGACAATCAGGGTTTCTCACAGCTTCTTGGATGTCTATAACATCTGCATAATACCAAAGGATGACATTCCGCACAAAACAGAGGAACAATCGTCTCGGAATCAAGCACACCCGTTCACGACCGTCGGTGGCCGACTCGAGATCAATTAGTCAAACCCACCCGTACGAAACCGTCGGTGGCAAAAGGTATCTCAATCAAAGGTGCTACATAGGCTTAACATCCTCTAGCACGAAAGGACACCTCAAGAATGTCATCCAGACAGAGACAATACCACTTACTATAACCTGATTTCCCGAAATCCGATAACACTGAAGCAAACACATGAAACATATTCTGATGAGTCGAGGATAAATATTCAGTACGGTTCACAATCAAATCAATCTGTTGTCATCGGTTTCCGTAGTGTCAAACAAGTGAGGATATGACAACACACACACGCGTTGTTCCTTAAGACACCCAATCACTAGATTTACACAATTCAGTTCATCTACAACACATATGTCCTCAATGGTTCTCAATGGTGTTCATAGGTAGATCAATGCATTGATAGCCCCCAAAAGGTCTGTCAAATAAGTCAAGTACTCCAGACGGATTCAAGTTTTGGGTCCATCAGTTTTCCTGCCAATAATAATCTAGCCATTTATTTACAGACAATTCTTAACCTCCTTTACAAAATCAACGCAAATAGAGGTTCTTATCAATCAATCCAAGCAAAGGTCTTGTAGATTAAATCAAACAAGGGTCCCATCAAATTATATCCAATCAGGGTTCTAGCGGCCCAAATTAGACAAAGGTGCTATTAGATCAAGTCAGATATAAGTTTTCTCAAATAGGGTACATTCGGTGCCCTAAGGCCCACTTCGTTTGTTTAGGCACATGGCTGATAGTTTCTAGCGCCTAAGTTTATCGAGTTCTCAAGGCCATATCGAATCATTCATTACAATTGTTTATATCAAAGTGTTTCAAATCATGTATAATCGGTATTGTCCACATAAGTTCGGTATAGTTACATAAGCATACAAGTGTTCATATCGAGGAAGTGCGTATCATAATCGATATAGCGGTTCCCAAATAAGCCTTATATGCAAGGACATGGTGCATAGTAATACATTATCTGAGTTCCTTGGGTACACATAGTATGGGATTATTCATAAAAGTTCCAAATTAGTCACAAAAGCATAGGTTTATGAGTCGAGCCATATAGTCACATCATCCGGTCAACTTTCTATCAATCAAAATATATGGTCTCACAATTATAGAGTTCATCATTTAGGCGCTCAACTTGGTCACCACGATTACAGAATCATAATTCCAATGGTTTAGTCATTGAAGGCGGTAACATAATAAATCACCACTGAACATAGGTTTAGATATACATGTGCATGGTCAATCAATATCCCAAAGCGTATTTCACAAATTTCCCCAAGCGAGGCATATATCTCCAATGAACACGGTCTCGATCATGTAGGTCTAACCAATCCGGATACAAATCACGAGATATGGAAAAATATGCGATCCAAATCGAATAATATCCCAAGCAAAGATGTATCGTGTACTAATTGGAATCAATCAACATATGAGCATTTGTTCATAAGCGGTATAAATACCTAGGATAGCGTTAGCGATATTTTGAGCACTTTCTGGGATGAGTGTGATTACTCCATCTTGAGTAGCAATTCCTACCACTGGTACGGATTTAGCCGAGACAGAGGATTTATTCACATTTTGTTCAATCCGGGGACAGTTCCTTACCGTATGGTCCATTTTACCACATCTATCTTGAGCCCAATCGATAACAAACTCCTCGGTGTTTCTTACCTTGGTAGTGGCAAAGGTTCTTCTTATAGCGGCAATGCTGTTGTCTCAAGATCTCTGCCAATTCTTGTACCACTCTTTCCGGACTATCAAGTCGGTGTGGAAGAACCTTCAACCCGTATGCCCTTAATTTGCCCATACTCTACACAAATTCTTATCGAACTTTACCAAATCTTTGGGATGCGATCTGAAATTAAACACAAAATCACATTCATACATAGGCACGTCTTTATATTCTCATTTCACATATCATCGCAATTAATCACATACATAACGAGATAATTGCATACTTATCGAATATCGCATCTTTGAACATTTACTAAGTAATTGTATACTCAAATCATGTTCATACTTCACATAGACACCCGTAGGCGGAATTGGATGCACATAAACAACTTTTCATGGTTCATATATTCATGTATGTGTATTATAACAAAACAAGCTTGTTGTACACATTAGTGTAACAATTCATATCTCATATTCGAATCATGTGTGGTACTTCCTTTAGCGTGACATATCATGTTGGTCAAGCATATCAATATATCTCATACATAGGCCACGGTATTATTTCCCCCGGGCGAGGGCCTATGCCACGGTATTATTTCCCCCGGGCTAGGGCCTCATAACCATAAGCCACAGTATCATATCCCCGGGATGAGGGCCTCTGCTAAGGATACCACAATTACGTTCAAGGAAAATTTGGGCAATCATTCATTCATGCAAAAATAGCATTTCAGGGAACTCGTCATTTCATATCGTTAGAAAATATTTAAAATTCACCATCTGATTAAACTTGCATCATACTTTATACAAAAGATACACAAGCGCGTACATACTAGAAAGCACGCATATTCGAACAATTTCGATGCAAGAAATTCACAATTTATAGCACATAATCCTTCGTAACAAAAAGTTAAGCATATTATCGATGCTTCCAAATTCATACTTATGAATGCATCCTAAATCTTTTCTAGACGCTTATTGCTCATTTGGACAAGTGTGTGAGTTATTAACTCGTGCTCTGATACCACTCTGTCATGACCCGAACCCGCCCCCGTGGGTTAAGGACATAACCCCGATAATCGTGAGATTACCTCTGACCTCAAACCAAACCACGTATTTTAACGAGTTCATGGAGGCCAAGCGGAAGCAATTTGAAACTTTTTCCATAGGCCGTGCTTATATGCATATCATTACATACATATGTTAATAACTCACGACGAAAGTAAAATGACATAAAATTACATGCAGACGGGATCATTCAAATCTAAGTTAGCCAAACAAAACTATACTGAGATATACACAAAGTCCTCGCCCACATGACAAAATATAATACATGACAAAATGGCAAAAGCGGGTCTCGTCGTGAGACACAAGTGACTCTCAAAGACTTGGTTGTTCCACTTGGCTTCACCGATTTGAGTGCGGACCTCTCATAGCTCACCTACAAACACACGAATGGCGTGAGCAAAAGCCGGCGAATAATATCAAATAAGAAGATACAACAATATGTAGAACAACATATTAGAGCGGCCTTGGGCCCAATTCATATTTCTAATTAACATATATATACACAATGTAAGTCAAGTATTTGTGGTTCTAAACATCTTGGCCTTTTGGCCTCTTTATCTTTCATTTTTGTCAAAAGCGGCCTCTAGCCCACTCATTCGTTCTTATCAAAGCGGCCTTTGGCCCAATCACACTTTCGTGTCAAGCGGCTCTTAGGCCCAAATACACTTTCGTGTCAAAGCGGCTCTTCGGCCCACATTTATATCAAACGGCCTTCGGCCCACATTTTATCAATCGGCCTTCGGAACACATTTTATCAATCGGCCTTCGGCCCACATTTTATCAATCGGCTCATAGGCCTTCCATTTCAAACTGGCTCATAGGCCTTTCATACCAAACTAGCACATAGGTCTTTCATATCAAACTGGCACATAGGCCTTTCATATCAAACTGGCTCATAGGCCTTTATATATCAAACTTGTCCACCATTCAAATTAATGAACTTTACAAAACTTACATAAGAGTAAGCAAATGGGACAATAACATAATTTAGATATTACTCACAGTGGTCGGCATGTGGATTTGCCTTGGAGCTTGACCCTACATATCACATAACACATATGGGTCACAAATAGTTCAATCCGTTCTTTAATTCACACATTCCTCTTTAGGCTTTATTCTTATTTCTTTAATTCAATCACAATGTTCAATGCATGCCTAAGAGTGTTTAGAAGTGAAAGGAGCGGAAAGCAAACTGAACGCATTTTCAAAATTTGAAAACAGGGTCCCCATCAGTGTAGACTTCCTTTCGGCGGACCTTAAACTAAAAGTCTTTGGTTACCTCAAATTCCTTCGGCGTGAACTTCGGCCGCTCGAGCGAACTTCCTGTCTACATAGCTCCTGCTCGGCGTGAGATATCCGCTCGGCGCACATCCAACTTCTGCAAAAGTCTTTGGGAGCACGATTTTCCTTCGAGCGGACTTCAAATTTTTGGGTTTTCAGTTGAGTTCTTGAGCTCCAATTAATTCCACCTAAATATGCATGTTATGGCTCAAATCTCAAATATACACATATTAACATGATACCACTCTAAGATTACAACATTAGGAAGCTCAATTTCTTATCTCATTTACATACATGTCTCAAATTAATCCAAATTCATCACCAACACATCAAATTCTAACATGCAAAGCTTATTCTTTCATGATCTACTCTTGCATGTTTGAAATATACATTCATATCAACTTAATTGGTGAAGAGAGGTTTAGATACATGGTTTTCAAACAATATCCAACATAAATCACACACATTGTGCTCAAACATGGAGATTCATGTCCATTTCTTACATGCATGTGTTCTAAGCCTATAAATTCAACATATATAACTCAATTCCCTTACATTCAAACTAATTCATGCTCTTGGCCATCTATTAAACTTAAATTCACAAATTTACAAACAAAAAGCCATGAGTTTACTTACCTAAGAGGTCAATCTCCCAAATTACAACAAAATCTTGGGTTCAATCTTCAAGTTCCCCAATCCTTGAGCCAAAATCACCCAATTCTCTCCCTCTCTCTCTATATGGCCGGCCCTCTCTCTCTTTTTGAGTCCAAATCAGCCAAATGAGATTATAAGGAAAGAATAGAAGATGTAATGCTTTAAGGCAACAAACCCCACTAACAAAATATTTTAATATAAAATATTTGGGCACTTAATTCATTAATTTAATCGATTTAATCTGACCAGAATCAATTTTCAATTAAATTTCACCGTAGGTTCTAAAATCATGCCAATCACAATGGCGTAGTCAATTTCGAGTTTTATGGCCGATAAGGCCCTCAATTTGTTTTCCAACGCAGATAATCAAACAGATATTCTTACGGTGAACAGATAGAAATTCAAAACCACATATATTCATACAAATGGCACACAAAATCATATTAAACACATAATCATACTCACATCAAGGACCGATTAACATATTACGGGACAGGGGTATCACATAAGCGTCGTGAAACTTTGCCACAAGATTCATCGGCGAAACAATCTTCAATCGGAGTTTTGGGACTTTTCAGCTAATCTTCCAAGCCCAACAAGTTTTGCTGCCAAGCCTTTTGTTATTCAGACCCTTTTCCTCCAGTAGCTCTTGATATTTTCAACATGGGTAGTTGGTAGCTCATTTTCCTCCAGTATCTCTTGATATTTTCAACATAGGTAGTTGGTAGCTCATTTTCCTCCAATATCTCTTGATGTTTTCAACATATGTTGCAGGAACAATGTCCATTTTGAGAGAGAGAGAGAGAGAGTTGATTTTAGGGGATCAAATTTCTCTGTGTTATATGGATGTCAGGAGTTAAGAGACCTTAGACATCACAAAATAATATTGTGAATCTCTTCTATTATTAAAAATGGAAGAGGGACCTTAGACTAATTTTCCTCAAAACATGTTAATAATTATAAGTTATAAGTTTTAGCGACAATTTAAAAAAATCATCATAAAAAAGTCATTAATTTTTAACTTTCAAATAGTTTTAAAAATTCATTACAGAAAAAGTCACTAATTATAAGTTTTAGCAATAATATATAAAAATCGTGATAAAAAAAAATCATTAATTATCAATTTTTAGCGACATATGTAAAAAAATTATCACAAAAAATTATTTTTAGCGACAATTGTATTAGGTTTATTTTCAATAGGATTTTGTGGGAATTAAGTCTAATTATTAAGACTTATTGATAATTTACCAAAAAATTAAGGTTTACTTTTGCTAAGAGCTCACACCTTTGTCTAACGAAAATAAATAAATAAATAAGTTACAAATACATTCTTGAAATTTGTTTAAAACATAGATTGGTTTTTATAGTTTTAAAAATTATAAATACACCTTTATCAAAAAAAATTTGGAAAATTTACCCATAAGCCTTAGTTTCTGAAAAGTTGAACCATTTAGTCTTAAAAGTTTTTTTATGCTCCATTTAGTCTCATTTACACATCAATCTAATGTTCGAAACATTAATCTGATATTCGAAATCTAATATTCGAAACATTAATCTGATCTTCGAAATCTAATGTTCGAAACATTAATCTGATGTTTTAAACATTGTAATGGGACCTTTCAGTCTATAAGAAAACTTTTAGGACTAAACAGTGTATAAGTTATTAATTTGGGATTTATTGGTGCATCCCCCACTTTTTTTATTTAATAAAATTAACTAAAAATATAAAAATTTTAAACTCTCTTACACAATGATAAAATTACCTGAATTATTAATTGAAATAAATTTCTAACGTCATAAAAACTATTAATTAATTTGATAATTTATTAGTAAAAAGGATAATTTGTTATGAAAGAAATATTCTTGCTATTGTAAAAAAAAAAAAAAAAAATGTAACTTTTGAGACATTTTTTTTTTTATCAACTTTATTTTTCTTGTTGGACATTATCTAATTAATATGTTATGATATGCAAGTACAATATATAGGGGTAATTTCATTTCAATATAGGTTTAGAAAAATATTTTCAAATTAATATAAAACCTTATAAATATTAAACAGTAAACTTAAATTTTCTTTTTTGAATATGTAATTAAATTTTGAAAATTCCACTGACATGGAATTTTCCCAAATATATATACATATCAGTTGACCGAATTAATGGAAAATATTTTTTGGCCTTTTTTTAAAGTTTTATTTTTAAATTTTTGATGAATATTTATGGTTCTATGTTTACCCTTAGTTCAGATGAAGTGAGACAAAATTAGTTTGGAGGACCAAATTAAAGCACTCTTACGATGTTGGGACTAAATTGAGACAATCTAAATATTGAGGATTAAATGACACAAATCTATTACCTTCAAGACTAAAAGAGTACTTTTTTAATTGAATTTCTGTATTTATTCCTAACTTTAATTACATCATAAATGGAATTAAATTGGAGGATAAAATCAAAACACTTTTCATACATTGAGAACTAAATTGATATAATTTAAATATTGAAAATTAAAATAAGACAAAATTTACTTTTTTAAAACCAAAAAAGTAATTAACCCATGTAATTTTGTTTGGTACGAAAGCCCCTCTTGTGACTATTCTTTCTTTGTGCTTTTGTTTTTGATATTTGCATCCTAAATTTCTAGTTATTGATGTTTCAGATCAATTCTGTTGTAGTATCAGTGAGTGCAAATTTATTTATACATATATGTATAATACATTTTTTTTTTTTTTTGAATAATCGGATGTCTAGATCAATTTAAACACATCTCGACTAAGCCTGAGATTTTAAAATTAACGACCAGACAAACCTTAAGATTTGGGATGTTGGGCATTTATGAGATTCGAACCCCTCTTTTTAATAGTAAATTTTCTTAATTTACTTAACTCACAATATTTATTTACTTATAAAATATATGGAGTTGGTTGAGTTAATTAGGAGAAAAATTTTATACTAACAATATTTATTTACTTATAAATATTTATTTATTTTTAGTTATAAAAAATTAACAAAATTTTCAATTTACGAAATTATCTAGTAAAACTAAGAAATTTATCAGTTTTTGAGAAATTTTTCAATTTTTTTTCCAATATTAAAATTTAGAGCATTCTTAGTTTTAAAACTAAAAGAAAAAAAAATTAATGCTCTATATAATTGTTTCGTCAACTAAAGTTTTTTATCGTAACAATATTTATTTATTTACTAACAATATTTATTTACTTATAAAAATTTATTTGCTTTTTATACTAACAATAAATATTTGTATAAGCAATATTTATTTATTTACTAACAATATTTATTTACTTATAAAAAAAATTTATACTCAATATTGATCTTATTTGATAGATTTTATTGTGTAGACTGTAAAAATATAATTTTTATTAAAAATAAATATTTATAATAAAAATTATGAAAATTTTAAATTTTAAAACAATAAAATAAAAGTAAATGTCATATCAGCCGTACCCATTTCAACATGTAGAAATTATCTAGGGCTTTTGTGCATAATTAGGTGGTTACTAGACAAATATGTGAAATTTCACACTATATTATAAATTCAAAAATTTTAGGTGCCTTTTGATATTACTTAGGTTTTTAATTTTTTGTTTATATTTATAAAAATTTAAAAAACTGAAATAAAAATTTATTTGGTAAAATTTTAGATTTACTCATCGATGGTCTCGGTTTATAAATTTGGCCAAAAATGAAAATACAAAAATGTGTTTTCATTTTGAGTTTTCAATTTTTTTTTACCATCAACATTAGCCACTACCGCTACTATTTTCCACCACCGTCTTCGCCACCACCACCCACCACCACTACTTGCCACCACCACACCACCCACATGTCACTACAACCAACCACCGCCACCACCCACCCACCACCACCACCACCTTTCTCACCACCACCACCACCCACCACCCACCGACATCCACCACCACCACCACCACTACCATCCACCGCCACACCACCGTCACCTACTTGTCACCACCACCACCACCCTCCTGCCACCACCATCCACCACCATTACCCGCCACCACCACCACCCATCACCCACCACTACCACGCCATTACTCACCACCCACCACCATCACCCACCACCACCTCCACTGCCATCTACAACCACGCCACCACCGCCATCCAACCACCCACCACCGCCACCATCACCCACCACCCACCCACCACCACCACCACCACCCACCCGCCACCAGCTACCCACCACCCACCGTCACCACTTTCTACCACCGTCTTCCGCCGCCACTTGCCATTTCTCACTCTTTTTTATATTTTTAAAATTTTTTAAACATTTTGTTAATTACCAAACACATTTGTAGTTTATGTTTTTCTAAAAATAAACAAAAACCAGTTTATAAAATTTTTGTAAATATAAACTGAAAACGTAAACGTTACCAGACATAAAAAATTTCAATTAAAAAATTAAGTAAAATTTTCATACATTTATAATAAATAAATAAATAATGTGAAATTTCAAAAGTGAACTTTTCGTACTATCAAATCCAAAAAAGTGTGAAGTTTTATATATTTTTCATTTTATATAATTTCATATCCAATTGAGATCTTATTTGATAGATCTCATTGAGTATTTTTTAAAAATATAAATTTTAAGAAATTATACCGGTAATTTTTATATTTTATCTCTTGTGTTATTTTGATCTTTACATTTTTATGACCTTTAATTTTAGATTTTGTATCAATTTGATACAATTGATAATACCGTTAATTTTTTGTGAAAAATTGTCCTTTGAATTGATTGAGGTTAACTCAATGAGTTGAACAAACTTATGATTTTGCCCTTAAAATCATGAGTAAACTACCAAAATGTCATAACAGTTGCATAATTCCCATTAAGTCCTATTGAAAGTTAGTCCTAGTAAAATTGTTGTTAAAAAAAATTATCACATTTTTTGCGGTCACTAAAATTGATAATTAGTGATTTTTTTTGTCACGATTATTAAAATTGTTGCTAAAACTTACAATTAATGACTTTTTATGTGACGAATTTTTAAATTATCGTTGAAAGTTGTAAATTAGTGACTTTTTGTGATGATTATTTTAAAGCATCACTAAAACTTATAATTAGTTACATTTTTGTGATAAAATTTTTAAAGCGTCATTAAAATTAACAATTAGTGATGTTTTTAATAGTATTTGATGAAAAATATTACTAATTATCACATGACCTATTAAACAATAAATTCACCTATTAGACCGAAAATCCCTAATATATATGATATATGTTATATGAAATTGTAATTTTTTCCATGCAAGAAAATCACAACAAAAGTTAAACTTCTACATTTTGATAAAGGGTATTTTTTTTAAGGTCCCTAATATTATGATTTTATAGTATAAAGGACATCAAATATTTTCATAATGTCTAAGATCCCTCAACATCAATCTAGAGAATTTCAGTCCAGAGAAAATTCGATTCAGAGAATTTCTCTGGGCAAATCACAGAGAAAATTCTAAATTTCTCTGGACACGTCACAGAGAAAATCTGATTTTCTCTGGATTCAACCCAGAGAAATTTCCCTCTCCACTCCAGTGAAATTTACTCAACCCCTAGAAAAAAATTCTTAGTTGTTTTATGACCACAGACCAGCTCAATTTGGGACTGTATTGACAACAATAAACAATGTACTTTCATGTTTAAACAAGTCCAAAATGTTTGGATGCACAAAGTAATATACCAGAAGAATAAAAAATGAATCAGTTCAAAAATGTTTGGATGCACAAAGTAATATACCAGAAGATTAAAAAATGAATCAGTTAAAACATGTATCTGGAGACAATTTCTCATAATGAGAATTTCTCTGGAGAGAATGAACCATTCCCGAATTTCTCTGGAAAGAATGAGAGATAAAATCGAACTGCTTGAAGCTTGACATTTTCTTCCTACCATCTCCTTCAACCTCTGCTCAAACAGACCACTGTTTCTCAGATAATGTCATCTCAGCAAGAGGCAATGTCCAGCAAATTTCTCTCCAGAGAAAATTTGATCCAGAGAAATTCTCTGGATTCCAGTCGAGATTTTCTCTGGTTTTCGCAATTCGCAAGAATTTCTCTGGATTTAGTCAAAACAACACAAGAGGTATCATTAATGAAAAGAGCACTGGAAATGGCAGAAATAAGACAGATTTGACAAAGCAAGTCCGTGGCTCCCCAACTCTTCCAGGTGAGCAATTTACCTAAGTATTTAAACATGTCTACCCTTTCAAGATACACACTAACAACCATTGTTCCAAACAGAAGACCAAGGATTGGAAGATCAATGGCAGTATATGCTTGCTCTGGTGTTATAACTTGGAAAATTACCATCAACATGGCACCTAAGAGGACCCTCGGTCCTTCAATGGCGATAAAAGAATTGCTTTGAAAAGCGCCAATACCCAGAAGATTGCAAAAGCAATTGACCCAAGTACCACTTTCACTGTTGAAGCCATGACCATTTTTGCAAATTATTAGTAGTAAGCTCGAAATCCTTTTTTTTCCCAAAATTGAAACCCTCTTTTTCCGATCACCTCCAATGCTACATCTGTTGAAGTTCCATACTTGAGGTTGCTAGGGTGCGAGGAGTTGGAGGAGAAGGATCGTTCTTGCAGCAAAGTCTACGATCTTCTTCGATATATCAAAATCTCTATCTCTCACTCTCTCTCTTTCTCTCTCTCTAAATAACGACTTTTGGCAGATAAGTAAAGTGAAGCTACCTGATAATTATCAATCTTTGTTGACGAAGACGGTGGTGGTGCGGTGGATATGAGGGCGGTGGGGCAGATGAAGAGGTCGGTGGACCTGAAGGAGTTGAAAGGAGATGATGGGTTGAAGGGTTTTGGTCGAAGACAGAGAGAGAGGAATCGTGGAGTCAAATTTATTTGATATATGTTGAGGGATCTTACACATCAAAACATAATTTTGTGGATCTCTTCCATTACAAAAAGTGAATGAGGGACCTTAGACCGATTTTCTCTTTGATAAATAAATCTAAAAATATGATTTTTAACATTTCTCATTTTTCTGCTTCATCACAAGTCAAACAAATGAATTTTGTACTAAAAATGTCTCGAGATCTCTAAACTAAGAGTTCTAGGGTACTGTTATGGTGTGTAACTTACGCTTTACACTTACGCATTTTCTATTTGCAGTCCTGCTTTTGTTTTCACCTTCCACTTACACTTTTTGTGTAAGTGGCATATGGTGTGCAACCCTCAAGAGTTGCACACTTAAGAAAAGTCCAGAGTTCTAATAACTTTAATGTAGATGTAGGTTTCACATGATGGGATATTTTGACCTTCTATTTTTTTTAAATCAGCTCATTAAATTGATTTAGTGTTCCAAATTTAGAACTACCAATCACTTCACTTTTGTACTTGATCATGCAGGCTTTTTTCATCTTAAGGATATTTTGAAAAAGTAATTAAAAATTATTTTTTAATTTTTAAAATTTTTTTGTAAAAAAATAAATAAATTGAAAGCTAAAAAATAATTTTTAACTTCCTTCTTAAAATAAGCCTAAGGCCTCGTTTGGGAATATGCTATTTTAGTAATTTTTTAACTTTTTATAAAAAAATATGCAGAAAAATAGAAAGATAATGTAATTAATTTTAATTGACTTTTTAATTTTTTAGCTAAAATAACCACTCTCCAAACGAGGCCTAATGCACTTAAAAGGTCAGTTTCGAGATATCAATTTCGAAAAGGAAAATGATAAAATGCATCCCATATCTGACCATGTCTAGTCTTATCTTTCGGATAGAAGCATCTAATTCAAAACTTTTACTCATGACCGTACATTGATGGGCGCAAATTGCAAACATCACAAGAAGCCAATTAATCAAATGAAAAGTCGTTCCACACGTTTGGGAGCCATCCCAGGGTGGTTCCTTAATTCATTATTTTAACAAACTTTCAAACTAAAGTATTCCATTTTACTATTGTTTTCAATTTTCAATGTTGTATATGTACATTACATTACAAAAATTTCAATTTTTTATGACGGAACGGTGCCGTCGCTAATACTCTTAATATTGTCTTAAAAGAATTTTAACGACGGAAAATAACTTTTAGCAACAGCAAATGGGAAGTCACAACAGAAGACGTTGCAAAAACTTTTTAGCGACGACATCATGCCGTCGCCTTTTTTTAGTGACGGCAATTTACTGTCGCATATAATATGTAAAAAAGTTAGACCTTTTGCGACAACACCGTTTTATTGTCGCTAAAAGTTTTATTTGAGATGAAAAAACTACTATTGCGATTTTTTTTTTTTTTTTGGCAACGGCATGCCCACTGTTGCCAATGGTTTTAATATTTTTTGGGACAGTATGGTGCTGTCGCAAAAAAAAAAAAAAAAAACTACAATAAAATTATTAAAATATTAAAATTACCTGTATTAAATGAAAAACAATTGAAAAAGAAACCAAAAATTGCATAATAATATAAAAATTTCTATATTAAAAAAATAATTTCTCCATAATAAAAATATTCTTGTATTCATAACTACACATCAACAAAATTACCACCACTACATAATGTTCTATAATACATATATAATGTTTAAATACATAATATTGTTTATAATTCAAAATAACATAAACCAAAATTACAAGTTTTGCTTATCATTCTCTATGAGTAACAAAAACAAAAATTAGTCGCATTCTTCACAGACATGCATTCCACAAAAAGCAAACTCCTACTCGAGAAATATCTGAAAACAAAAAATAAATATAATTAATGACAATATAATTATGTTTTAATATATTAATTACAAAAAAAATATATATATAAAAATTTAACTACTATACAATTACAAAGATAATTAAGTAAATAATTTTGCCTAGACTGAAATTCGGCTCTAACTCCCAAACTGGAAATCCGATTCGAGTCCCGTCTTCTCCCACAAGTCTCTCGTGCCTAGGCGGTCGTGTGTGCCAAGTTTTGTACTACTTCGACGCCGTTTAGTGATTTTGGGGCGTTAACACCTCGAATTCTAAGTTTCTTAAGAAACTAGTTTGTCTAGAGTGAAATCCGACTATAACTCCCAAACCGGGAATCTGATTCGAGTCCCGTCTTCTTCCACAAGTCTCTCGTGCCTAGGTAGTCGTGTGTGCCAAATTTCGTGCTACTCTGATGCCGTTTGGTGATTTTAGGGGCTTAACACCTCGAATTCTAAATTTCTTAAGAAACTAATTTGCCTAGAGTGAAATCCGACCCTAACTCCCAAACTGGGAACCCGATTTGAATCCCGTCTTCTCCCACAAGTCTCTCATGCCTAGGTGGTCGTGTGTGCCAAGTTTCGTGCTACTCCGACGCCGTTTGGTGATTTTGGGGCATTAACACCTCAAATTCCAAGTTTCTTAAGAAACTATAGTTTGTTTCTTAAGAGTGAAATCCGACTCTAACTCCCAAACCGGAAACCTGATTTGAGTCCCTTCTTCTTCCACAAGTCTCTCGTGCCTAAGCGGTCATGTGTGGCAAGTTTCGTGCTACTCCGACGCCGTTTAATAATTTTGGGGCATTAACACCTCAAAGTCTAAGTTTCTTAAGAAACTAGTTTGTTTCTTAAGAGTGAAATCTGGCTTTAACTCTCAAACCGGGAATCCGATTCGAGTCCTGTCTTCTCCTACAAGTCTCTTGTGTCTAGACGGTCGTGTATGCCAAATTTCGTGCTACTCCAACGCCGTTTGATGATTTTGGGGCATTAACACCTTAAATTCTAAGTTTCTTAAAAAACTAGCACTACTACAATAACAGATAAAGATCACAATTTTTTTGTGTAATGTATGTTTTTTAATCACACCTTTTAAGTTTTATTAAAGTGTGATCTTTGAGAGTGTGATTGAAAGTGGTCATTTTTAATCACACCTTTTAAATATTAACTTAACAACATTTAGATCACACCTTTTAAGTGTGATTAATAACATTTAGATCACATCTTTTAAGTATGATTAAAAACATTTAGATCACATCTTTTAAGTGTGTAATAACATTTAGATCACAGCTTTTAAGTATAATTAAAAATATTTAGATCACATCTTTTAAGTGTGATTAATAACATTTAGATCACATTTTTTAAGTGTGATTAATAACTAATAAAACATGTGATAATAAACATTTAGATCACAAATTTTAAGTGTGATTAATATCTACTTTACTGCAGGTAGCCAACTATATATCTGGGTCCACTGCTTGCTTTAACAATCACTAAATTACCCACAAGCAATCAATCAATACCACATTTAAGTTCAAACCATCATAGAAGAGTTTACCAAGAAAAAGTAAGTTTAAGTTCATTATAATAAATTAATCGACCAGTTCAATAACTAAGAGCACATTATGAATTATTCCATTTACAAACAGCCCATAATAGACTAGAGCTCGTATTTTTTTTTTGCATGACATGTATCAAGACTTCAAATCCTAAACTGAGCTAAAATGATTTCACAAACAATTTCCAGAACCCCCCTCCCCCCCCTCCAAAAAAAAAATGGAAATAAAGAACAAAAGAAATGAGTAATTACATCACTCATTGTCAAGAGGCCTGAGAACTTCTCCGATTATCTGCCTAATGCTCTGAAGCGACTTCAAATCGTCTTCTATCTTATTGAACTCTTTCTTGGAGGCTTGCAAGCTCTCTCTCACTGCATGCTAAACATAATTAGAAAATTGTATATGTGCCTAAGTGTGAAAACATAATTTTATTCAAGTAGTCAAAGGACATCTAAAACCCTTGGTTCAAACTTATATCGAATTTAAAAAGAAAAATGTAGGGATTAGATTTGTTAAATCTCTTTGTATGTATTTAATATACATATAGTAAGACTAAAACACCAAAATATTACACTTAATCAGATGCAAATCAGTCATGGACAAGGCTCCTCGAACAGAGATGTACCTGTGGGGAGAACATCTCTTTGTATGTATTTAAGAAACCAAGTAAGTATACCTTTTCCCCTGTGACAAACAGCACGCTTCCATGGGAGAAATCTAAGGGACCCATGTAGGGGATGCTCAAACTTCCTGTGTGGCATCTTCTCTTCCTTCACAAATAAATGGTTAACGTTATTATCGAAAAAATTAACATTGAAAGTCCTTGCAAACTACTATTTTGTAATCCTTGCTCTAAATTAAGTGTCCAAAACTTCCAATCAAACATAAGCATAATCAACTAGGAACATGGAGATATAACTGCACATACAAGAATCATCCAAAGCATTTCTGATATTGATTATGTACACACATGTATAAACTTGCTATGAAATATAACTCGAAAGAGATCATACAAATCAAGACATTCTCCTATGTGATTTTTCATTGAAAAAACTTGAAATCCATATATTATATGAGTTCTACTGAAATGAGAATGTGACTTGGAATTTAGAGACATGTATTTGCATAGAAATGTTACAGATAACATTAAAAACGAAAATTTTAGTTTTGGAATTGATGAATGTATATGGATCTATCTGGTTTCAAACAAATCAGCACCACATTATTATCAAATCAATCATCTGTTTAAACACACAACAATCAAAAATCAGTTTAAAATTTCAGCAAACATTAGAAAACATGTACATGGAAACTACTCAACAACATTAGTTACTAACTTAAACAACCATTAAAATTCTGTGATAATGTAGATCTTTTGTAAACCTGTAGATTTGTTCCCATATCAGGTGCTGGAACATCAATGTGCACTCCAATAAGATTGTGTATCTTCTGGGTGAAAACTCTGGTGAGTCATTCTAGCTCAGACATGCTTAATTCCTCTGGATTGCATCCTATCCCTCCTTTAGCATCACAGTATGGTTAATTGGCCACTATGATCTTTCACGTCATTAGTTGTGCTAAAGCAGAGTATAATTCTTATACTTTTTGTTACAAAACTAGATAGATATATTAGTGCATACCTATTATAAAAGCACAATACATATCTGCATAAGATTCGTGTCCCATGAGCAATTCCCACATGATAATCCCAAATGAGTAAAAATCAATCTACAATGCAGAAAAAAAGAAATAATAATAATAATATACACAAAAGAAACTAAGGCCAAGTTTGGGATAATGAAAAAAAATTAAAAAGCTAAAAAGTTACTTAAAAAGTTAAAAAGTTAACACTATTTACTAAAAGTCAACAATTACGGCTGCACAATTCCCGATTCAAATTTTTCCTTACAAATCAATTTTTACAATTTTTTATTACATATTTTTCCATAAAAAGTCAAAAAGTTAATCCAAACATTCATATTTTCAACCTCAATTTTTTAGTCTAAAAAGACAAAAAAATACACTTATTTAGGACACCCCAAACAACCCCTAAAAGAAGAAATTAAAAACCTCTTAGAGAGAGAATGAAGTACAATTATGTAAACTAAATATTTCTAAAGTTTATGCTCAGAATAATCTCACCTTTTCCGTAACCGTGTTACTCTTTCCACTAAGAAGTTCAAGTGCCATCCAAGGTAAGGTTCCACGAACACCCCCTGACACTGAAGTGTGTTGTTTTACCTTTGATAAGCCAAGGTCACCAATTTAAAAAGAAATGCAGACAATGGATGAGCGATCAAATTTTGTAATAGAAGCACCATGTAACAAGAGTTAAACATGAACATGTATCAAGTTATCTAACATGAACATGTATAATGAGATGAAGATGAACTTATCCAAAAATGAGATGGTGATAATAAACAGATGCAGGCTAGGTACATGATATAAATGTACTAATCATGTGAATGAGATAGTGAATAGCAACCTGTAATCCCCTAGACAAAAGACAAAAGATTCAAGAGTCTGACAACAAAGAGCCAACAATTCATATTTTTTAATATCTAATGTAAAACTAGAATCTCCTAAACAACCTATCTAACCTTAAGAAAACATCAATCTTCATATTGTGCATGCGTATTAACTCTATGAACACTAAAGAAAACCAAAATCTGTGTTTTTGATCCACAAAAGTGTTTGAAAGTTTTCAAAATTAACCCATATAAGCATCACAAGAACTTATTTTACAGATAAAGATTGCAATGAATAGATGAGGAAATTCATTACCAAGTCCTATTTTTGAAACCCAAAATCAACTCATGTTCCTGTATTTAGAAGAAGAATAAAAAAATGAATTCTTGACGTTTAAAAAAGAGATAAACGAGAAACATAACACCAAAAATACTCAGTATCTAATGTAAAATACTTACTATTTTTGACATTTAGATGAATTTTTTCAATACTCAATATCTAATGTAAATCTTGAGTAATGAAGCAAACAGTAAAGAAATTTAATGAAATGGAAGCCAAGAATAGATCCCATTTACACAGTGCACATACCACAACAGAAAAATATTTATTTATTTTCTTGAATAAAGAGAGCACAATCTTTCCAAAGAGAAGCAAAGTTCCATTTTCACATAGGACATCAATTAGCCACTTAATGAGGAAACAACAGACTCTCAGTTGTTAACTAATATCAGAACCCTAAAAGAATTGATTCATTTTGTAGGTAAACTTAAGATTCAATTGGAAGTATTACACATCTCAATTCATAAA
Source organism: Camellia lanceoleosa (assembly GCA_025200525.1). NCBI lineage: Eukaryota > Viridiplantae > Streptophyta > Magnoliopsida > Ericales > Theaceae > Camellia > Camellia lanceoleosa. The sequence goes on from CM045764.1 coordinate 14,204,566, forward strand.
TACTACTGGCATTACTAGATGGATCTGAATTCCCCTCAAACAAAAACAAGCATCCTTCATAATTACAGCAAAGAAGTATTACACATCCTAATTTGATTTATACTATTAACAAATCTGATATTTAAGCTTGCAATTGGAGTCAATTTTATGTAAATATTAGAGACCAAATGAAAATTATGAAAATAGATTCTTAGTTGATTTTGAATCTAAATACATTAACATGAAAAAAATTACAGGAAATTCTCAAATATAACCAAAATTTGACACTTAAATCTCGATCAACCATCAATGTCTTTGTCTGCCTAATTGAACCTGGGTTTGAGTATAGATCAATATAGTAAAGTTGTAAATGTTAGTAAATCATTGATACCAAAGATGTTCTTTAGATGATAATAGTTGGAAGTTATAAAAGCAAAAAGATCAAAGTGAATGAGATTCTATTGAAAAGAGAGCAGACCACAATAGGAAGTGAAAAGATTAAAAAGAGTAAAATTCAACTGAAGAGAGGCCAGATCGAAGATCTAATGGAGAGAGAGAGGACACGGGGTGGTAGCGACAAGAGAACCGGACACGGAGGAGCTTCAACAGGTAGAGCGCATCCAACGCCATCGTGCTCAAGCTTTTCTTGGAATAGAAAAGCCTATCATTTCATCAGCTAGTTTTCTCTTGCTCCGACTCAATCGGTCTCGGTCTTGGTCCCAGTCTCTGTCTCGATCCCGATGATCTTCATCCTTCTTCACTCCTTGGTCTCGTAACCCCACCGATTTGTGCAACTTAACTGAACCATCTTCCTCTGCAAAATCACCAGAATCAGAATCAAGAAAAACAAAAACAAAAAAAAATCAAGAAATTTCAACCAAATTGATGCAAGAATTGATGGATTTAGAATTAGATCTTAACAAGTGATCGGAAATCAACCCTGGTGAATCTCTCAAGGAGCATGAGGAAACAGAGAGAAAACCCTAGATCTAAGACAGAGAGAAAAAACGATAGAGAGAATAGGCAAATTTCACTTTAGTAAAAAACGTGGTAATAGGCAAATTTTGTTGTAGTGAAATTTGCGAATTGTATATTTTATATAAAAATTAAATTAAAATATTTTATACAATCACACCTATTTAGGAAGTGTGATTAAAAAATATATAAATAATCACACTTATTTAAAAACTGTGATTAAAAAATAGTAGTGTATATATAATCACACTTTAATTAAAAGGTGTGATTAAAAAATATATAAATAATCACACTTTAATTAGAATGTGTGATTAAAAAATATATAAATAATCACACTAATTTAAAAAGTGTTATTACAAAGTAGTAGTCTATATATAATCACACTTTAATTAGAAGGTGTGATTAAAAAATATATATATAATCATACTTATTTAAAAAGTAACATAAAAAATATATATTATCACACTCAATCAAATTAAGTGTGATTAAAATATCAACCTCTTTTTTTTTTTTATCACACTTCCAATAAAAGTGAGATTTTTTTTTTTTTTTAAATTTTTTATCGAAGTGTGATCTTTAACTAATTTTGTAGTAGTGTAGTTTGTTTCTAAAGAGTGAAATCCGACTCTAACTCTCAAGCCGAATCAATTGAGTGCCGTCTTCTTCCACAAGTCTCTTGTGTCTAAGCGGTCGTGTGTGCCAAGTTTCGTGCTACTTTGACGCCGTTTGGTGATTTTGGGCCATTAACACCTCAAATTCTAAATTTCTTAAAAAACTAGTTTGTTTCTTAAGAGTGAAATCCAGCTCTAACTCCCAAACCGGGAACCTGATTTGAGTCTCGTCTTCTCCCACAAGTCTCTCGTGCCTACGCGGTTCGTGTGTGCCAAGTTTCATGCTACTCCGACATCGTTTGGTGATTTTGGTGCATTAACACCTCGGATTCTAAGTTTCTTAAGAAATTAGTTTGCCTAGAGTGAAATCCGACCCTAACTTCCAAACTAGGAACTCGATTCGAGTCCCGTTTTCTCCCACAAGTCTCTTGTGCCTAGGTGGTCCTGTGTGCCAAGTTTCGTGCTACTCCGACGCCGTTTGGTGATTTTGGGGCATTAACACCTCAAATTCTAAGTTTCTTAAGAAACTAGTTTGTTTCTTCAGAGTGAAATCCAGCTCTAACTCCCAAATCGGGAACTGATTTGAATCCAGATTTTCTCACAAGTCTCTCATTCCTAGGCGATCGTGTGTGCCAAGTTTCATGTTACTCGGACGTCGTTTGGTGATTTTGGAGCGTTAACACCTCAAATTTTAAGTTTCTTAAGAAATTAGTTTGCCTAGAGTGAAATCCGACCCTAACTCCCCAATCGGGGAACCTGATTCAAGTCTTGTCTTCTCCCACAAGTCTCTCATGCCTAGGCATTCGTGTGTGCCAATTTTCATGCTAACAATGGAAAATCCTTTGTCTTTCTTTCTAATTATGTGTTAATCATATTCAAATTTTATTATATATATGTTGTGTGAAAATTTAACTATCAAACAATTTAATTTATATCGAACCTGTCTGTTGGGATCCATACTCACCCCCTGTGACACAAAGGCCATCACAGTAATATAGTAAACCATCAATATGCATAGAACATAATTTGCTAGAAATCACATTAATATCAATAGTAAATGGAAAACTACATCAAAGCATGCACACATGCAACTCTAGATGTAGTAGCAAGAAAATAATAATCATGATCATATTTAGAACCATCTAGATGTGGTAGCAAGCAACTCTGAATCATTTATTTGAAGCATTTGTTCAACATGAAGTTATTCTAGGATATTAAAAAAATAGAAGGGTTTTATGCCAAAATGAACAACACTACAGCAAATTTGAACCCCTAAAAAACAATGTCATGTACCTTTGGAGATTAATGAATTTAAGCTTAGTCTTATTTATTACCCCTTGGTTAAAGTTTTAACACTAAATTTAAATCCAAATTGTATTTTAGAAGATCTATCTTTTTTTGATTCCTCACATATAACAATTATGAAATATCTTTAAGTTGACAACAACAATAGGATTTCATTTAAATTAAGGAAATGCAAATACTATTCATCAATGTCCATGGAGTATTAAAGAAAAATTAAATTTCAAATAACATCATATTTTGTTTTTTCACTCCCTCAAATATCAAGACTTGTGAGTGCTCTTTTAAATCAAACAATTTATAACAATTACAACAAAAATCACTACCCACTTGAAGATTGTATCACCTGTTAGTAATCAAATAAATCATAATGTAAATAAACATATCACTTAGTTCTAGAGTTTTATGATGGTAAAATAGGTGAAAACAACATTGGTCTTTTTCCCTTTGGACAGGGAGACATTTTAAATGTTTAAGTACTTCAAGGCCTATTCTTAGAATTAATTTCATATTTTTTTAGACATTCTTTTGATCTTGAAATGAACATTTAAAAATTTTAATTAATAATTTCCCCCCCTTTTTTTTTTGTTCTCTTTTTGGTTTAATTGTAATTGTTCTAGGAATCATAAATTAGTCTAAAGTAACTCTCTGTTTTTTTTTCTAATTATATTTTTGGTAATAACAGCCACATGCATTCACATAAATTCACTTCAACTTGCCTCATTCAAAATTTAAAATTACACATCACAAACAAGAAAAGCGATGATCTAGACCCTTTCATTAATATGGAAAATCATATTGGCAATTTAGCATACATTCTAGAAGAAAATATTTAACATTGATTTTTCTTTAATTTTCTTAAAGAATATATTGTATAAATTGATAAAATGTTTAATTATTGTTTTTTTTTTAATTGTATTAAAGACTCCTATATATAAATCCACAAAATTGACAAATTAATGTTTATAAGTTATAAACCCATAATGGTACACCAAAAGGTGGTGGTATGCTCATGATAACTAATTGATACACATCTACTTCACCTAAAATTCCGATCGAATATGAGAAACTTAACCTTCTAGGTTGGAGAAAATTCGGAAGAGACATACAAACTGTTAGCTTTTCCTTTGAAACTTATAATCAAACATGAAGAGTGAATTGATTACAATATTACCTGACTACTATCCCATCCACAAGATCACTTGAGGCAATTCTATGCTCATACTCAACCAGAGGTCCTACTTTGCTTACTTCTACAATCAAATCAAATTAAACTCAAATCAAAATGTGAACATCATGCTAAAGATTATTTTTAAAAATTTAAAAGGACAAAAAGCCAACCTCCTTGTCACGAAGCCAATCCCTCGGCTTCTTCCACTTATCTTGTTATATATAATGCTTAAGCGGCTCAAATTTCTTATAAGAATCTCTCTTTACCTTCTTTTTTTTCCCCACAAAAATCATTGCAACATTAAAACCCAAAGAACAAAATATTTTAACTCAATTCTCTGAACACCACAGAAATTCTTATTTCATCTTCAGAATTTTGACTAGCAAAACTGGAAAAAGAACCGAAGTTCACAAGGGGCCAAAAAAAAACCTTCACACCAAATAATTTGAATTTTGCATCAAACAAAACCTTATCTACAAAACTAAAATCTCTGTAAACCTTGTTACAATTATATAAAAAATAAAAACCCATATCTATTTCATAGATTTGTAACAGACCAAACCCAAAGAATAAAATTTGAACCCAATTCTGAATCCCACAGAAATTCATATTTCAGTCAAAGAATTTTCCCAAGCAAAACTTAAAAATTAACAAAAGTTCGCAAGACTAAATAAATAAATATGAAAATGAAAATAACCCTTCACACCAAATAACATAAATTTTACATCAAACAAGACATTATCTAGAAAATTAAAATCTCACTAAACCCTAAACCTATATATATATATATTTCACAAATAGACGAAAACTCAAATTCATACCTCAACCATCTCCACATTTCTAGCTCATTCGAACAACCTAGAAAGAGTAACACTGTTGACATTGAAAGCTAAGTTTCCAACGAAGAGTTTGAGAGCATGAGAGAAACTAGGTTTCTCTACATCACTCAATAGGTCCTCTTCTTGCTCGTACTCGGATGAAACCACGACGTTTTGCACGAACTTGGAAGGCGAGGAGGTTGCTCAATGTCGCTATTGCTCGATGCCGTTGTTTGCCTCATGGGAGAGAGAGAGAGAGAGAGAGAGAGCCATAAGAAGAGATCATGGATTTTTTGGTTAAAGGGATTTTTGGTTTTGAGATTGGGGATTTTGGTTCAAGAGATTGGAGAGGAAGGAACGGCGGGAATGGAAAAAAAAAAAAAAAAAGGCGGTGGGAAAATCGGCGGAATATTTTTTTTTTTTGGTTTCTGTCACAAATGAATATTTAAACAACAAAACGACTCCTTTTTTAAAAAAAATAATTTATTTAAAAAAAAAAAAAAAATTTGTAGTTGATGAAATTTTTATTTTAAGTTACTAAGGTTGAAAATTTATTTATTTCATTTTTATTTTAATGAATAAAAAATTATAATTATTTTTTAATTTGGTAGAAGTATGGGTAATATTTTAATGAAAAATATTTTCCATTAAAATAAAGTTAATTTTTTGTAGTCGATGAAAAATATTTTTCTGCGACCCATTTTTTTTTTTGTTACTAAAAATCAGGAACTAATTTTTTGTGGTAGAGAAGAGGGAGCGGCAATAGTGATGAAGGTGGTGGATAAGAGGTAATAGTGGTGGTGGTGGTGGTGGTGATGGCGAAGGAAATTAGTGGTGAAGTTGTAGTAGTGGTAGAGGAGATAGAGTAGCGGTAGTAGAGGAGAGGTAATGGTAATGGTAATAGTAGTGATGGTAGTGGAGTGGTGGTGACGGTGGTAGTAATGATAGTCGTAGAGGTGGAGTGGCAATAGTGGTAGTAGTGGTGGTAGGGGAATGGCATTTGCAGTAGTGGAATGGCATTTGCAATAGTGGTGAAGATGGTGGAGGAGATGGGTGGTGTGAGAGAGATGAGTGAGAGACAGATAGAGAAGAGAGATAGAGGCGAAACAAAGGCAGTGATAAGCGAGAGAGACAAAATGGTAAGCTAAAGTGCATTTTCTTGTAATGTCTTAATAAATCGAGAGGAGCTTGGTAAATAGAGAATGGAGGAGGAGAGTGAGCAAAGGCGAACACAATGAGGAAAAAGCAGATAGGCAGACAAATAGACAAATGAGCCCAGAGAGAAAGAGAGAAGAAGAGTGATAAGTAAGAGAAAGAGAGTGACAGAAAAATAGAGAGGCACAAGAGATGAGCAAGAGATAGACAAAAAAATATAGAGAAAGATAGCAAAAAGAGATGAACGAGAGAGAGACATAAAAAAAGAAAGAGATAGAGAGGGAAGAGAGATGAGCAAGAAGAGAGGTTAGTGAGAGAGATAGAGAGACAGAGATAAAGAGATAGCGAGAGAGATAGAGAAAAAAAAAGAGAGATAGCGAGATGAGAGATGAGCGAGTGAGAGAGAGAGATAGAAAGAAGAAAGATGGCGAGATGAGACAGAGAGAGAAGACAAATGAGAGAGATAGAAGGAAGATAGATGAAGCGAGAGAGACGAATGAGACAGAGATAGAGACAAAGACAAGCGAGACCAGGACAAAGAAAGAAGAGTGATGAGTGAAATAGAGAAAGAGAAGAGACAGAGACAGAGAAAGATGAAAAAATGGATGAAAAGAGAAATGTCATATCAAAAGAGTAAGATGACGTCATTTTTTTTAATTTTTTTGTGACAGAAAAATACCGTTGCATTTATTCAAACTATTTTGTGACTGTACATTTATGAAGCTGTCTCAAAGCCATAATATTTTTTTTTTTACTTTTTTTTTGCAACGGTACCTATTACAGTCACAAAAAACTCACTTTTTTTTTTCTTTTTTTTTTTTTTTCTTTTTTTTTTTTTGCGATGACAATTGGTGCAGCTGCAAAAACTCTATTTTTTCGTGACAACAATCTCTGCCGTTGCAAATACTCTCTTTTTTTGCAATAGTAATTTCTACCGTTGCAAATGCTCTCCTTTTTTGTGATAGCATTTTCTACCATCGCAAATACTCTATTTTTTTGCGACAGTAAATAGTGTCGTCGTAAAAACTCACCTTTTTCGCGACAGTAAGTTGTGGTGTCGCAAAAACTCACTTTTTTTGCGACGGCAAGTTGTGTCGTCTCAAAAATTCACTTTTTGAGACGACAAGTGTGCCGTCACAAATGCTTCCATCTTTTAAGCCCACTTTTCCTGTAGTGTTATATATATAGCTCATTACCACGCTCTCAATCACCATCACCACCACCATCACATCCTCTTCAAGCTCAATCCCATTTAGCTAACAAGCAAAGTATCCCTCTCTCTCTCTTTGAAGAATTAAAAAAATCCCTTTAGCTAGATGGCAGAGAAAGAGCTGAAGGCCGGTCATCCTGACAACCAATGGCTATGCAGGCGATCAAGAAGCACAAACAGCAGAAGTTGAAAAGCTTCGCCTCAAGAAACGCTAGCATTTGACATTTTTCATTATCTTCATGGTGACTCAAATTGTTATTGGAATTGTGATTGGTTTAACAATAATGAAAGTCAAAAATCCGAGTTAGGGTGATGTACGCCACATTGAGACATTTAATGTCGCAACATCCTCATTTAACATGACGATGAATGTTGAACTTGGGGTCAAGAACCCCAATTTACCCTATAAATACCCAACACCATAGTTGAATTCTATTATGGAGTAACATTAGTTGGGACTACAATTGTCCCCAAAGCGAAAGTCGGTCACATAAAAACCAAGAAGTTCAATGTTGCAATGAACTTGATCGCACCACCCAGTCTACTAAGTGATACAAAATTGGCAAGTGATATAAGTTTTAGGTTATTGCCTTTGAGCAGTCAATCTAAATTGAGTGGAAAGGTGGAGCTAATATTGATAATGAAGAAGAAGAAATCTACCCAAATGAGTTGCACCATGAATGTTAATATCATGATGCAACAGCTTCAGGATGTGATGTGCAACTGATACAATATATATATATATGTGTGTGTGTGTATACATGTTTCATGTTATGTGTTTGGATTTTGATTCTTTGAATAATATTATTTATTTATTTTGCATTACATTTTTTGATTTGTACTCTTGTTAAACTGTCTCCTATTCATGCTTCAAATTTGATTATTTGAATTTGCTGCTTCAGTTCAGTTATGAAGTGTTTATCTAATCTCATAGCTCAATCACAAACACATACACATACTCGTACTATTATGAACAAGCTTCAAGTACTATATTCAAGATTATATTTAACACACACTAATTAATGTTTCTATGGACTTGACACTTCTCGATATTGGAACAATCTTCTGTGTAAAATAAATAACTTAAAACAAATCAAACAAATAAAAATAAATTACTTACAGAATTTATTTTACCGAACCTAATAAATATTTAAAAGATCAAGTCGAGTGTGTGACACTCTGTCCTTAAAACAGATTCGCCCAACTATGGTGCTTACGGTTAAAAGACGCCTATCTCCCAGGATATAATGATCTTCACAAATTGTAGTAGCACTCTAAACAATTTGTACGGCGAACCAAACCTGTGTTCTATACTCTCTGAATTTTTTCCTAAAAAAATAATATGAAGAATAATGCAACCAAATAGCAAAACCAAGAGAAAAAGAATTTTTCTGGATATTTTTGGATGTTAGAAATCTTTGAAATAGTGCGCTTTTATAGGCTGATTGGTGACCAAACAGATCTATCCGACCAAGTAAAATTTCAAATGAACAAATCAATTTTTGAAATGAGCAGTGCGATCCAGATTTTGAACAGATAATTGCGGCGATTTCATATCTGGCTGGGCGATTTTAAACACGTCCGTTGGGTATTTTCAATCTGATTAGCGAGCAGTTCGAACCTATTGAACCAACTGGAAAATGGACTGAAAAGGAGCACTGTTTGGACAAAAAAAATTGGTGCAAAATTTAAATTAATTTTCCCGCAAGAAATTGAAAAAATTCAAATAAATTTTGTCCAAAAAATTAATTTTAAAATCGACCTAACCCATACCCGCGCCCGGCACAACTTAGCTCGGCTAGCCGGTCGGACAGACAGCGGCGCGCGCACGTGTGTGGTGGTTTAAGCCAAGATTCACATTATTCATAACTCCTCTCTTCTATAAACTTGGGGTGCCCCTTGGAGCCCAACCCAAGTGTTGCCACCTAAAACTTATATACACACATAAATTCTCTTAAGTTTCCAATATGGGACAAGCCTTACAAGGAAACCCACACATTATTCATTAATTGTTCATTCTACGAACCCGAAAATGACGTCAAATTCCTATTCCCTCATAAATGGTTTTGAAAAAACCATCTTCACCGTGTGATTCGCCATACGACAAGGAACATGTCACCTCTTTGAACTTACCTCAAAAGACATGTGGACCCCATCTAAATTTGGGCTCAAAGATAGCCTAAAATAAGCTTATAAAAAATCATGTTTTTTCAACAATCCCCCTCTATGAATGGAATTTGTGAGAGAGAAAATGCAACAACATGATCTTATTATAGAGAGTATAGAAAATAGGAATATTACGCAAATGATAGGTAGCTTTTGGCTTTGAACCTTCCTTTGTGAGACACTATCGGATTTACTAGTTAATCAGTGAACATGATGTTTTGAACTGTTTAGCCATTTGTGTAAACCAAGACAATAGAACTTACACAGTATATTACCAGACACAGTTTAGTTCTCACTATTGTGTTCATTTTGGCCCTGAACAACCTGTTCTTTCATAAGTGCTCTAGAGAATTGTAGCCCTTCACAAATCTTATAGAACCGGGCCAGTTCACACTGATATAGGTGATTCTTATGAAGAGTATCCTGCCATACTCCACTAGGTATACCTAGATATAAGAATCATTAAAAGTATTACTTAACCTAAAACGCTACAGACATCACTATTTCATCATAGAAATTGATAGGAGTTTGACTCCCCAGTGATCCTTACGAGTCATACACAACTCGGTTGTCCCTTTGAACCTAGATCTTGGGATCTCCAGTCAACTAGGTTGGGTTGCCGTTGTGGTAACTCTTATTTAATAGGTGTAGACGCGCCCGTGGGCCTCATGCTACAGTTTGGACTCAAATAGTCACGGTTCTTAATCTAATCTCGCAAAGTGCAATGCAAGATTGATAAATCACCAAAGAGTCCAAATCCGGCAAATCGTTTTGAAAAACAGATTTTTTTTAAAAAAGTGCCAAACATAGACTGCTTTGCCAGATACAGAGTCGCCACCTAAATATTTTTTATGGGGAATTTAAAACCACGACTCGTTGCCTAAGGCCCGTGTAAAGTCATCACCAAAGTTGCCTCGGCTCGGGAACTTAGATGCGATTGGGAAGGTCGCCGTGAGCACCCTCGCTTCGCCGATCAAAGATCGGCCTCTACTAACTTTCATGATATCGAGTTTTGAAAACTTTATGCGTTCTTATTCGATTAATTAGCTAATCTTAATATATGATCGCACAACACAAAAGTATAGACTAGATCGCCTAATTTGAAACAAAGCATTGCATATACGCTCGTTTGGAAAATGGTTTGATATTTGCTACTTTCATGAGTAAGCTAAAACACATTTCAATGAGTCGTTCCAACTCAAACAACCCAACCTTCACCCACAGGCATTCAGGCAATTTACATCACATAAGCATATAGCCACATGGTAAGCATGCTGTCATGTTAACATTCACACTCATGCAAGATGCTAAAGCATAAAAAGCTTACCGAGTACTCCGAGCCAAAACAAATAACTTGTTAGCAATCAATGTATGATCCAAGTCCGTGTTAAGTGGCTACTGCATCGCATACAAAATGCAACTAGAATAAACTCGGCTAATCCTAGGATGGCATGTGGAATGCAGAAAATAACACGTATTCAAGTTAGATTTGAAATACTATGCAATTAGTATGATCTTGTAGCAGGTGCATGTAATACAAATGAATGGATGCCGCATGCATAGCATAAGGATGCTAAATGAAATATGCCTAATACTAACCATCAAAAGCGGTAAGTAAAAGGGAGAAAGAAATGGGGTTGGAAGACATGCACACACACACCCACACTTATTACAAATTAGCCCTCGCTGAGGAACCAAAAGAATAATACAATTTAATCAACTAATAAGCTAATTAAATAATTACGGACCAATTAACTAAGCTAATAAAGCGATAAAACTTGACCTCGGGAAGAGGGTCCAATGCATCGTGCTTGACTCGGCTTGAAATCCACCACCATGCACAAAGGCGCCTCTGTTTTCCTTTGTTTTACTCCTCACGAAAATTGCACAAGTCCCAGAAGCATTCTCTGAACAACGTGGGGTTCCACCGGCAAGAGGAATGGTTATCGGCCATGGAGAAGTGGTCATCAACCATTTATTGAGCTCTCGGCCACCAATTCATGGCCGGCCGCCTTGAGTGTGGTTGGTCGGCCATGTATGCCTGCAGAATCCTATTTTGACAGTAGCATAGGGCAAACATGGCATGGCAATACATTTCAAGCAAATGTGTGCACCAACACCCTCCTATTCATGTTCATGACTCAAAGGAGGATGGTCCTTGATTCTCGGACCACCAATCACGCATTTCCATGCGTGATGGCCCAAGAAACCAAGTGTGCCATTTCAGTATCAAATGAAATGCAAACCAAATAAACACATAAGGCTCAACCTCTATCATGGTGATTTCAAGAGGCAAGGCATGCATACTCAATGCAATGCAACCTAGGCATGCCAGTTAGGTATGCAACATGAGAATGCCAACAAGCATGCAAGCATGCAAACATGTAACAAGTGTGCAAACTAACAAACATGCAAGATGCAATGTAAACATGCAAACATGCAAGACATGTAACATGTTAGGCAACCAAAGAAAAAGGAAATGCATGCCAAATGCACTATCATTTAAGCATGTAACAAGATGTTTATGGGCCAAGTATGTGACAACATGCGAGGCCAATGCATACAAACACTCATGCACACAAAGTCCAACACTTGAGGATAAAGAGGCGACTTGTAAGCATACTTAACATGGACAAATAGCATACATGATAAGCTTTGAAAATATGTAGAAGATGATGCCAAATCAACCTACCAATGCAAGCAAAGCATGCAATCAAGCCCAAGGACTTAAACTATGGTCATGTGACACATGAAGCAAATGACCAAGCGGACCAAAACAGTCCCAAATCATGCCAAAGTGAGCCCCAAAACCACTTAGATGGCATCTAAATGACCTAATCTTAGAGGCATGCACAATGGTACAAACATGGAGCATGAAACACTAACCTTTAAAGCAATAAAGGAGGCGTCATATGCAAGCATACAAGCATACCATATGGACTGAAATGACATGGTAAGTGGTTCCAAACCACTAAAATGAGCCAAGTAAGGCATGATCAACACTCGCACACTCAAGGCTAACAAGCCAAAATGCAAAATGACTATATAAAACATGTCATGGGTGGCCCAAATGACTAAAATCAGACCTCAAGCACATCAAAATATGCATAAAAGCTTCACAAAGCTTGGCCAAAACAAGTAAGCATGGTAGTCTAAATACTAAGTACATGTTAAGGCAAATTCATGGCATTACAAGACAAGTATGCAAGGCAAGCATGGTGAGTCTAAACCAATTAAAAATAGTGCTAAATCATGGCAAAATAAGCACAAAAAACACTTAAGACATGCCCAACATGCACTTAAACAAGATGCTCACACATGAGGCTAAAATGGCCAACATTGAAGGCAACAAGGAGAGGGGATGGCCCTCTCCTTCTTAGGACCTTAAAGCACCATCCCCACCACTGAAATCCCTCTAGATTTTAGTGGTGAGGAGGCCCAAACGAAGTGGTGTCGGAGCTCACCAAAATAACACAAAATGGGGGCCAAACAAGGCCTAAGAGGGGTCAAACAACCCAAAACACCAAAGCAACCTTAAACAACTATTTTAAGCACTTAAAATCAGAACTTTTATATGTTATAAGTTAAGCTTAAAAACAAATGCAAGATAGGTTAAAAGCTAGTACAAGAATGGGGAATAAAGGAGATAGGTTCTTACCCTTGAAGAACACTTCAAGAACACCAACCTCAGACCTCCCCTTGGATCAAAATCAGCTCAAAAACCTTGAAACCAGTCCCTCAACACCTCCACAACCGGAGTATGGTGTAACACTAGGTGCCTTAGTGCAAAACTAAGAACAAAACACCCCTTTGGAACACCAAACACACACAACTATGTAGAGTGAGATATATATATATATATATATGCCCTAATCTCAGAGTTGTTCAACCTCTGGAAAGGGAGGGGAGGCCTTCCTCTTATAGGCAAGGCCAATCCAAGCTTCCAAGGGAAGCTAAGTTAAGAAGCAAATCCTCTATCTGATGTATGAAGGGGTGCAAAGTGGTGCTAGCTATCACAGTGGCACAAAATATCTATAAGCAGATGCACGATGGTCGGCTTGACCAAAAATGACAATTTGACCAAAACAATGGTCGGCCGACCAAAAGAGTCTTAAACCAGCCAAACATTTGGCGATGGAAACAAAACAATGGCGGTGGCCTCAAGCCATGGCGGTGAGGTGTGAGGATGGCCAACAAGCCATTCCACCCCTCAAAAGCAAAACACAAGTGTTTGGTGCAAAACCAAACACAAAACAATCGAGTCGAGAGGTCTTGAGGCAAAGCGCGTGGTCGAGACCTCCGGGAACTGAAGACGAACACAAACAAGGATGATCATCGAGTGTTCAAATGGTGATGTCCAAGTCTTGAGGTCGGTCAAAAATGAGGTGTCTACAATAGGCTCAAGTCCCATCCCCCTCAATGAATTCTCAACTAACTCTCTTGCTAACCCTTTAGTTAATGGATCTGCTATGTTGTCTTTAGACTTCACATATTCAATGGAAATAATTCCATTAGAGAGTAGTTGTCTCACGGTGTTATGTCAACGACAAATGTGTCATGACTTACCGTTATACATATGACTTTGTGCTCTACCAATTGCTGATTGACTATCACAATATATGCATATAGCAGGTAGCAATTTTGGCTACATTGGAATATCTGCAAGGAAATGGTGAAGCCATTTTGGCTCTTTCCCAGCTTTATCTAAAGTTATGAATTATGATTCCATAGTAGACCTAGCAATGCAAGTTTATTTGGAAGATTTCCAAGATCTGTAGTACCTGTGATAAAAACATACCCACTGGTGGATTTCGAGTCTCTAGTATCTGATATCCAGTTTGCATCACAGTATCCTTCAAGTACAACTGAATATCTAGTATAATTTAGCCCAATGTTACAAGTAAATTAGAGATATCTTAGAATCCTTATAATTGTTTTCCAGTGTTCTACTCCTGGATCTACTTAATTTACTTACTGCATAGGCTATATCTGGACGAGTGCAGTTCATCAAGTACATTAAGCTTCCAATAATTTAGGAATACTCTAATTGAGAAATACTTTCACGTAAATTCTTAAAAAGAAACAAATTAACATCCATAGATGTTCTAGCAAGATGATCATCATCTTTTCTAAATTTGTCAAGTATTTCCTCAATGTAATGTGATTGTGACAAAGCATAACCTTTTGATGTTTTGGTAATTTTCATACCACGTATTATATCAGCAATCTCCATATCTTTCATGTCAAAATGTTTATTCAATATTTTCTTGGTAGTTTTAATCATGTCATTATTACTACCTATGATGAGTATATCATCCACATAAAGACATACTATAACATAACCGTTGTTTGTATTTTTAATATAACCACATTTGTCACATTCACTAATTTTGAATCCATTTAACATCATTGCTTTGTCAAATTTCTCATGCCATTGCTTTGGCGCTTGTTTTAAACCATATAATAATTTAACCAATTTACACACTTTCTTTTCTTTTCCTAGAACAGAAAATCCTTCTAGTTATTCCATATAAATTTATTCATCTAACTCACCATTTAAGAAAGCGGTTTTCATATCATGAATTTCTAGATTGTACAAAAATGCAATGGCGATTAGCATTCTAATGGATGTTATTCTAGTAATAGGTGAGTATGTTTCAAAGTAATCAAGACCTTCTTTTGTCTAAATCACATGACCACAAGTCTTGCCTTGTATTTGTTAATTGATCGATCCGTTTTCATTTTCTCTTGAAAATTCACTTGTACCCAAGGTTTACAACTTTGGTGGCGATCCACCAATTCCCAAGTGTGATTTTGCGGGATGGATTCAACTTCGTTGTTTACAACTTCTTTCCATAAAGGAGCTTGAGGTGAACATAGCTTCTTTAAAGTTAACGGCTCATTTTCTAAAAAAGTTAGAAAATCTGGACCAAAAGATTTTGAGGTTCTAGCACGTTTACTACGCCTAGGTTCCTCTTCCTCATTTTGATCTATCTCTTGCTCTTGTTCTTGATCTTGTTCTTGACTATGACTAGTAATAGCATCATAAGATCTTTTATTGGTACTAGTCTCTTGTCGGTTTATTGAAATACATGTTCAAAGAAAGATGCATTAGAGATTCAATAATAGTATTTACATGCATTTAGGAATGTTTTAACTTATGAATTTAAAATCAATATGCACTATTATTTTAGCATATCCAATGAATATGTAGTCAAGCTTTTCTGACCTATCTTAGTCTTTTTAGGACTAGGAATAGCCACTTTAGCCAAGCACCCCACACTTTTAAGTATTTGTAGGATGGTACTCTCCTATGCCACATTTCTTAAGGTGTTTGACTCACTTTTTTCTGGGGTACTTTGTTTAGAATATAATTAGCAGAAAGTATTACTTCCACCCACAAGTTCTGAGGTAATCCAAAACTTATTAACATGGCATTCATCATTTCTTTCAAAGTCTTATTTTTCCTTTCAACAATTCCATTTTACTAAGGTGGGTAAGGAGCGGTGGTTTGATGAATTATTCCATATTCTTTACAAAACTCACCAAAAGGTGATTCATATTCACCACCTCTATCACTTCTTAGTTTTTTAATTTTCTTACCAAGTTGATTTTTAACTTCATTCTTAAATTGAATGAAAGTTTCCAAAGCTTCATCCTTGGTTCAAATTAGATAAACATAACTATATCTAGTATAGTCATCTATGAAAGTGATAAAATATTTTTTTCCCACCTTTGGTTTGAATTGATTTAAAATCACAAGTTATTATGAATTAATTCAAGTGGTTACGTACTTGTTTCAATTGAATAGAAAGGAGTTTTAGTTAATTTTGCCTAGCATAAATTTCACATTTATGATTTAAATCAATGTCAAATTTAGGTAAACATTCCATATTAATTAATCTCATAAAATATCCATAATTAACATGTCTAATCTACCATGTCACAAATTTGAAGATTCAAGCAAGTAAGAAGAAGATGTATTTTTATTAATAACAAAGGGTACAACAATCATTACATTCATTTTGAAAAAGACCATCGATTATCACGGCCAAAACTTCGCCCTAAAGGTTTAGTGTAAATGGCAGGCGATAATCCAAAAGATTACTGCGGCCTCAAAGACAAAATTCAAAATATTCAAGTATAATAGGGGCCTGAAGCGGAAGCAATTCAAAAATAATAATGTCCCTTGAGTTGTACATACATGATCAACTGTAGTAATTAAAACACTTTTAACACTTACATATACATATGCGAAGACATATTTTATAACATATCTCACACACTTCATGAAGGACTTTTAACAAAATACAAAGACCAACTCAAGCGACAAAATAAAATAAAGCCTCTACAAGGAGGTACTTCTTGGGTGACTTGACAAATAAGCGGAACTCAGGGCAAACTCTAAGGTTTTTTCTAATTGCTCACCTACATATATATATATATATATATATAAGGAGTGAGCTAACGCCTAGTGAATAATACCAAAGTAAAGAGGTTGTATGAATGAGATTCTTAATCAAGTAAATCGCATTAATACATATTACATGTAAATCAAATTAGAACGACTTCAGGTCCATTATTTCCATAGTCATATCTGGGCGTATATTCATATTCATATTCATGAACACCTTTTTATTCCAACGACCTTTGGCCCATCGCATTCATATTCAAACAACATTTAGCCTATCGTAATATTCTAGTGGCCTTTGGCCCATTATAATATTCAAATAGCCTTTGGCATCATAATATTCAAGCGACCTTGACTCAATATAATATTCAAAGCGGCCTTTAGCCCATCATAATATTCAAATGGCCTTTGACCCAACATATCAAGCGGCCTCTAGTCCATCATTTTCATGTCCATATTTATCGCATTTCATATTACGTGATCATGATCATATTCATATTCAAATGGCCTCGACCCATCATATTCTTATTCAAACGGCCTCGGCCCAATTCATTCATATCAAATGGCCTCGGGCCCATTTTGTGTCCTTGACACACATAACAAACAACCTCAAGCTCATTTTGTACGGTTTATACTTAACAAACATTCATAAATCCATTTGTGATTCAAACAATAGAATTCTCATTTGTAATGTAAAATCACAAGTTCAAAAAACTTACACGTGAGTAGTATTTAAAAATAGTAATCTAAAGTATTACTCACAGTGTTCAGATGCCTGGTTCACCCTTGTAGTTGACCCTACACAATTCATAATACACATAGAAATTGGGTCACGATACAATTCATTCCATTTTGAACTTGTTTAATTCTCTTAGGCTTCTTTCTTACTCTTTTAATTTATTCATAAAGTTCAATATATGCCTAAGAGTGATGAGAAATAAAAGAGAATGGAAATTGGAACATGAAACAGCTTTTCAAAATTTTCTAAAATAGGGCTCTCCGCTCGAGCGCAACATTGGTCGCTCAAGCGAACCCCTTAGTCTACAAAAGGACTGGATGCTCGTAATGTGCGCTCAAGCGCAATATTGGTTGCTCAAGTGGTCTGTCGAATTTCTAGAATTTTCAGAATTCTGTTTGAGCTTCAAACACACATTCAAAGTTCCAAATTTTATGTATGACATGTTCTAATGTACAAAAACACTCCCAAAAACATGTATATAAGGTTATTTCTAACTCTTAGCTCAAATCTCCATGAATTTAATGATTTCAATACTTTTCTTCCTTTCTTGCAAAACATAAAATTAAAGCTTCAAGCTCTTAGAGAAATATTTGCAAGTATGAAATTCAAATCAAAATCAAGTCAATTCTTGATTGTCAAATTTTAAATCATAATTAATTTATTGATTTATCCAAACTAATTTTCTTCATATTAAACCCAATTTTCAAACTCATAAATTCTAAAACATGAATTAAACTTCTAAAACTCTTAAAAATTCATGATGCATGTGCAATTTAAACTCAATTTCATGCAAGACAAAGAGATTCAAACCCAAAATGGTTAATTTCCAAATTAACTTCTATATATATTTGAACCTAATTCCATTTCTTCATCTTCTTGCTAATTTCTTCTAATTATATAAAGTTTAAGTATGAAACCCTTGGAAAACAATAATGCATGTAAAATTAGAACTCAAATTCATCAAAGATAACTAAAATTATTCTCAAAAGATGAATTCTAAATCAATTTTCTAGTTCTTAAACTTAATTCCATTTTCTTTATTCTTTTCCTAGTTTCTTTCTATTTTCATGAAATTAAACCCATACTCTTTTTGAAGTTAGTTGTTAGATAAAGAATCTACAAAAAAAATCAAGCTTAAAATCCTTACCTATCATCTTCAATGGTTGAATTTCTTGAGCCTTCTTCCTATTTCTTAACACAAGACTTGAGCTCCTCTTCTTTCTCTTTTTCTTCAATCTCTCTCTCTCTCTCTCTCTCTCTCTCTCTCTCTCTCTCTCTTTGTTTCCAGCTCATAAATGTATATTGAGTTCACTTGACTCCTTCAATCTTACATACAACACCTCACTTCTTTGATGCCTTCCATTATGGCTCATTAATTTTATTAATCTTTTATCAATCTGAATCAGATTTTAAACCAAAGTCCCAAAATATTTCAAATATCAAATTTAACTTATTTCCATCATCAATTTTGGTCCCACAAATCATTAAGGCCTTCAATTTCAAATGAAATTCAAAATCTCCATCAATAAATTGCATATTCAAATCGAATACCTTATAAGCAAATTTAGTTCATAATAATTACAATTACTATTCCTCACGATCATATTAGCTTAATTAATTCCAATTTGGACCGAATTAATCCAATCTTAATTTTACTAAACTAAATCAAAACTGCATCAAATATTTAATTAAACTCCCATATGGTCCAATACTCAAAATTAAACTGATTTAACTCATCAATTTCACCTTCTTAAGCCATCTAGGCTTTGGGTTTCTAATTCCAAAATAACTCTTTTATAAAATCATATCTGAATCAGACCCAATAATGTTCATCAATTTCACAATTAAATCAAAATAATACCTAACTAAAATCCAAATTACCTTGATTAATTAAATGTAAAATATTATACGTGGTGGGGTCGTCACAATCAGACATGTAACATTTTCCTACATATATCCCGTTTTTTGGTAAGTACAAATTTGTCATTTTCAAAAACTAGCCTAAACCCATTTTTACTCAGCAGAGATCAGGAGACTAGATTCTTGCAAATATCTGGTACATGCAGCACATTGTTGAAAGTGTGTTTCTTTCCAGATGTCATCTTTAGAATAATCTTTCATTGTCCTTTAACTTTAGAAGTCGAGGAGTTGCCCATAAAAAGTTATTCACCGTTGTCTACCACAGAATAAGATGTGAACATCTTTTTGTCGGCACAGATATGGCGAGTAACACTAGTGTCCACCCACCATTTTTAGGATTTCCGACAAGGTTTGCCTCGGAAACAACTTCTGAAGATTTATGTCCTCAACACCATTGGAAATTTTTCCCATTTTGGTCATATGGGCCTAAGAGGCTTCTTGCTTGATCTCCTTTTCCTTTGCTTGCTTTGGCAATCTTTGGCCCGATGTCCCTCTTTGTCACAGATGTAACATTTGCCATTAAACTTGTACTTTTTAGTTTCTCCTCCTTTAGAGCCTTGTGAGAACTTTCCCGAAAACTTCCATTTCTTGGCTTTTGGAGCATGTTCGCCACATTTGTCTTGGACTCCATTGGATACTTACGACCCATTTCTCTAAATTGTAGTTATCTTCCTCAATCCTCAAATGCACAATTAATTCCTCTAAAGTCATTTCTTTGGGCTTGTGTTTGAGGTTGTTCTTGAATTTCTTCCAATCTTGTGGTAAATTTTCAATTAAGGTAGCAACTTGGAAGGATTTACTAAGAGACATGCCTTCTACATGAATGTTATGCAGAATGAGTTGAAGATCTTAAACTTGGCTAACCACAGTCTTAGAATCAACTATCACAAAATCCAGGAATTTGCCAACCACAAATTTCTTTAAGCCAGCATGTTCTGTTTTGTACTTTTTCTCCAAAGACTCCCAAAGTTCCTTTCTTTGTTTTGATAGAATTTGTAGATGTTGTATAATGTGTTGTCAAGTCCATTCAAGATGTAGTTCGTAAAGAAATCAGCATGTTTCCAGGCATCAACCGCAACAACCACTTGCCAGTCGGTTTCATCTTCTTTCAGAGTAGGAGATTTCTCACGGAGGAAACGTGCCAGGTTGAGAGTAGTAAGATAAAGCAGCATTTTCTGCTGTCATCTTTTAAAATCAATTCCTAAGAACTTCTCTGGCTTTTTACCATGATTGACTAGCACAGTCACAACAGGATGAGGGGTTGGCGCAGTTGCAACCACTATATCAATACTTGTTTGAGCATTAGTTTGACCAGTTTCAGTAGCCATAAATTCTAAATTATAAAACAAAATTATAATTAGCATTTTATACTACACAGAATATTAAGCCAAAACCACATAATTAAATTCTGTAAAAAAAAAAAAATTATAACTTTTATTTTCAATTAATTTGAAAATAAAATAAAATTTTATTTAAACAAATTAATTTTACATAGAAAATTAAATTTATGTAACACTTCAATAATTAAAATACTAAAAACAGAATTTTAACTAATGAACACTCAGAAATTATTTCTGAAGACCAAAATTAATTTCTAACTAATTTTACAAATAAATATTTTGAATTGTTAATGACAACCAGTATGTTACTACTAGTTATCAAAGAAAATAAACAGTATATTACTACTGTTTTTCAAATAGTATATTACTACTATTTGTTTTTTCAACCAGAATATTATTTTATAAAACTACATAAAATAATTTCTGTAAAATGAAAGGAAGAAAATGAAACAAACGAAAAATTCTGTATAAACAGAATAATTCGAATCTATCTTAAGATTGTTGGAAGAATCTTACGTAAAATAAATAACTTGAAACAAATCAAACAAATAAAAATAAATTACTTACGAATTTATTTTACCAAACGAATAAATATTTAAAAGATCAATCGAGTGTGTGACATTCTATCCTTAAAAGGCAGTTAAACGCTATGGTGCTTATGATTAAAATGCATCTATCTCCCAAGATACAATGATCTTCACATATTGTAGTAGCATTCCAAACAATTTGTCTGGCCGAACCAAACACATGTTCTATACTCTCTAATTTTTTCTAAAAAATAATATGAAAAATAATGCAACCAAAGAGCAAAACCGGAAAAAATAATTTTTCTAGATATTTTCGGATGCTAGAAATCTTTGAAAATGGTGCCTTTTATAAGCGATTGGTGACCAAACAAATCTATCGAGCAGTAAGAATTTCAAATGAGCAGATCTTTTTGAAATAAATAGGTGTAGTCTAAATTTTGAGCAGATAACTTCTGATGGTTTCATATCTGTTCATAACTCTTTAGCGATTTTAAACTTGTAAAAGCGCTGAACTATTTTCAATCGTTGAACAGTTTGAACTTGTTGAACTTGTTGGAAAATAGACTGAAAAGGAGCACTGTTTGGACAGAAAAAAATTGGCACAAAATTTAAATTAATTTTCCCGCAAAGAAATTGAAAAAATTAAAATAAATTTTTTTTAAGAAATTAATATTAGAACTGACCCGACCCACAACCCACACCCGCGCCCAGCACGACTTGGCACCGCCGGCCGGATAACGACGACACGTGTGTGTGGTGGTTTGAGCCAAGGTTCACATTATTCATAACTCCTCCATTCTACAAACTTGGGGTTCCCCTTGGGGGCCAAGTGTTGCTACCTACAACTTATATACATACATAAGTTCTCTTAAGTTTCCAATATAGGACAAACCTTATAAGGAAACTCACATATTATTCTTTAATTGTCCATTCCACGAATCCGAAAATGATATCAACTTCCCATTCACTCATAAATGATTTTGACGAACCGTCTTTATCGTGTGACTTACCATGCATCAAGAAACACATCATCTTTTTGGACTTACCTCAAAAAACGTGTGAACCCCATCTAAATTTGGGAACAAAGATAGCCCAAAACAAGCCTATAAAAAACCATATTTTTCCAACACTCTAAAATTTATAAATACTAAAATATTGTAAATTAATTATAAAATTTCTCCTAATGAAAATTTATTTGTTAGTCCTGAAGTAATATGTATAGCTTTTACAATATGCTCAAAAGCCAAACATTTGGATGTGATGATATAATCTGTTAAATAAACTCTCTATCAAAACAGAAAAAATCAAATCAAATCAAATCCAAATGAGGAGGAAATAAAATGGATGAATTGATTTATTTATTCTGTATGATTAGATAAAGATGGGTTTATATACGACTCGACTAATTCTAATATCCATAAAGTCTCCATCCATGTGAATTAAACAAATCTCGAACAGAACTCACAAACGTGATCTTAAGAAATTAATATATAAATAAGTATTTCTTTTGAATAATTTTTAATTGAAAAGTAGTTACATAGTTCGTTCTAGCGTTCACACCATAGTGAGGTTAGAGATATATTTAAAAGGCTAGCTTGGGAATTGACATTTTTATAATTTTATAATTTTTTTACGAAAAATCAAGTAAGAAAATAAAATGAGAATGACGACAAGGGAGATAGTCGTACAAGTCGTAACGATACAATTACGCTGCTATAACGCGAGTTACGTTTGTTTGGCAAATTAAGTTGAATGAGATTGTTAGGGGTTGTTTGGGGTGTCCTAAATAAGTGCACTTTTGACTTTTTGAACTAAAAAGTAGAGGAAAAAAAGATGGTTGCTTGGGATAACTTTTTGTCTTTTTATGAAAAAAATGTGTATTAAAATATTGTATAAAATAGTAAAATTACGTTTTTATCCGTACGTTCTAGACTCATCAGTGACAATGCTACAGAAGGATCATACAGAATGGTCGAAATGGTGACAAGAATCTGACAAGTTCGGGTATTGTTGGGCAGGTGGGGCCCTACGATCTGTTTTAATCCAAACCGTTTAATGTGTAGAACTCATTAAAAAATCACTTTGATCGGATATTGATAGCTATGTGATCAAAACAGTTTTGTATGAGAAAAATGAATGGTGAAAAATAAACGGCTGGAAAAAAATCTAATTTGATCACATAGCTATCCATATCCGATCAATGTGATTTTTTTCAAGCATATAATAATCAACAAGTTCTACACATTGAATGGTTTGGATTATCAAAACGGTATCCGTGGTGGGCCTCCACCGACCCAACAATACCCTCTAACTTAATGAATATATATATCTAATTTTTTTTTGTACCATCACTGCGTAAATTTCCCATCACTTCAGTATCATCACTGTGTAGCTTTTTGGATTGAACTAATATTGTGGAAATTGATTTTTTTTTTTAATTTATGAATAGTAATAACTTTTTTTCTTTTTGAGTAACTTTTTAACTTTTTCTCAACATGCCAAATCAACCCTTAGTGAGAGGATGGTTAGTGAAAAAAGTATTGATGTAGGAATCGTTAGTATGGAGATTAATAAAAGTGTGTTTGCTATGATGATAGTATGGGAGATGATTAGTAATGGGATTGTTAAATTATATTTATATAAAATAAATAAATAAATAATTTATTTCTATATTAAAAAAAACTAAACCAAATAAGTGCACGTACTAAAAAAAAATAAAAAATTATATAA
This sequence comes from Camellia lanceoleosa, assembly GCA_025200525.1. Classification (NCBI taxonomy): domain Eukaryota; kingdom Viridiplantae; phylum Streptophyta; class Magnoliopsida; order Ericales; family Theaceae; genus Camellia; species Camellia lanceoleosa. The sequence continues at coordinate 14,228,620 of CM045764.1, forward strand.
AATAGACTCAATTCCCTCACTATTTTTTAATACTTTTTAAAATCTAGCCAAATTAATGCCCTTACTAAGGGGGATTACTAAGTCCCTCGAAGTATTACTCTCCTCTCTTAAATTATCACCAAACAAGATATAAGTAAGACCCATAACTATAACCCTCAAATCTCCTTTTCTACGGCAGCAAATAAACAAGGCCTTATAGTTGGCATTAAGATCCTCTAGAGTGTAAATCCTAGAGTGATCTCCTAGAGTAATCCATCCAAGGTGAGATTAAGCCTTACAAAAAGCAGCGTCGTTTTGGTGAGTAATTTGAAAAAAAAATCAGATTGAAGCTCGGTTAGTCGATAACACATACATACGAGAGAGAGAGAGAGAGTCTCAGATTGAAGGCTGCTAAGATTGAGAAACCATATTGCATTATCACCAAGTAGAAGAATCATATACCTGATTCAAATGGATTTTCGATTCTGATTCAGAAGCTTTCTAACACCTCACAATTTATGGTCCACTTTTTCAAGGATTCAAAAACCTCTCATCAAACCTTGTTGTTCTTCAATATGGGATTCCCAACAAAACGACGACGATGACAACAACAACAGAGGTGGGTCTTCATCACCCTCATCAATTTTGCAATCTAGTCATTTTTTATAATTTTTTTTAGAGTAGTTTTGATTTTTGAATCTGTATAGATTTTTGAAGAAAACCCAAATGGGTTGTGGCTGAAATTCCAACAAAACCACAATGTCTTGACAAAGGAAAGCAAACATTGCATTCAAAGTGATAGAAAATATTAGAGGGTAGAGATTATGAACTCACCAGCTTCACCAAGATTTTCTTGATCAATTCAGCATCTCTCTCTCTCTCTATTTCTTGATCGATTCAGATCTGTTTTTTTTTTTTTTTTTCAAATTACTCACCAAAACAACGTCGTTTTGGTGAGGTGTAATCTCAACCCTTGAATGAATCACTCTAGGATTTACACTCTAGAGGATCCTAACGCGATAAGCAAAGAAGACTAACTTTTACTTTTTCTAACAACAGCCCTCTTCTTTGGTCCAAAAATTAGAAAGGGTTATATGGAGGTCTTATTAAGTAAATTTATTGTTTAATAAATTTTATGATAATTAATAATATTTTTTATATATATTATTAAAAATGTTACTAATTGTTAATTTTTAGCGGTAATTTAAAAATTTTATCACAAAAAATACTATTAATTATAAGTTTTAGCGACAGTTTAAAAAATCGTCACAAAAAAAGTTATTAATTTTCAACTTTCAGATAGCTTTAAAAATTCGTCATAGAAAAACGTCACTAATTGTAAGTTTTAACAACAATTTATACAAATCGTAATAAAAAAAAGTCATTAATTATCAATTTTTAACGACATATATAAAAAAATCATCACAAAAAATTTATTTTTAGCGACGATTGTATTAAGTTTATTTTCAATAAGACTTGATGGATATTATGTCTAACTATTATGACTTATTGATAATTTACTCAAAAATTAAGGTTTACTTTTGCTCATAGTTCCTACCTTCATCTAACGAAAATAAATAAATTGCAAATACATTCTTAAAATTCGTTTAAAATATATATATTGTTTTTTATAGTTTTAAAAATTATAAATACACCCTTATCAGAAATTTTTTATTTAATAAAATTAACTAAAAAAATAAAATTTTTAAATGCTCTCTTACACAATAATAAAATTACTAATTGAAATAAATTTCTAAACTATTAATTGATTTAATAATTTATTAGTAAAAAGAGTAATTTGTTATGAAATTATATATTTCAAGAGATGAGATGTAATTTCTAAAATCACATGAAACAAATCATATTTTAAACAAATCAAGAGATGTATTTGTAATTTATCCAAAAAAAATTGAATATCACACTAATCCTAATGACATAGTATCACTATCCAATAGGAGATAAGTATTTTTTTTTTCTTCCTATGTATATGTTACTAGGTGGTGAGTGGATTTCATCCCCCTCCCCTCTCTCTCTCTCTCTCTCTCTCTCTCTCTCTCTCTCTCACACACACACACACACACATACACACACACATATATATATATATTATTGACTGATAATATCACATATCACTGATAGTATAGTATCATTATTATATTAAATTTTTACTCGTCCCAGTTATAATTTCATAACTCTCTTCAAGCGTTTTGCGAATTTTAAAAATATAAATATTATAAATAAAAATTAATAATCATCTACATAAAAAATTATGTAATTTTAAATTTTTGAAAAAGAAATTAAGGGTATTTTGATAAACAATACATATGCAATACCACTGTTGTATATGCACTATCCTTTATGCATTATGATTTATATGAATGTCCTATTGCTACTAAAAGCACAAGCGACTTTCTGACCAAATTTCTTCTTCTTCTTCTTATTATTATTGTTATTATTTTAATGAATGTTTCATACATAAAGAGTTATAAAATAAATGCTTTAGATCGTCAAAGTAAAATCCATAGTAGAGTGAACTTAAACAACACTCTCCAATTTACACCCACTAAAACTTCGGTTTGGTTAGTCTTACGAAAAATCTACTAACAAAATCAATGAAAAGTGTGGGTGTTAATTTATGACCACACAACCAAAAGGAGAACTTCGACTAGAGACCACAGACATAATATATTAAGCCCAATGTAGACTGACTTCCTTGCGCCCTTGGAGAAGCACGAATTTGGTCTTACTAGTTCGGACTCTTGTCCGGTTACGAATCTAATCTCACAAAAGTGCAATGTGAGGTGATAAACACCAAGAGTCCAAATCGGCAATTGGTTTTGGAAAATCAATTTTGAATGGCGCCAAACATATACTACTTTGCGGATTCTGAGTCGCCACTTAAATATTTTATTTTGAAAAATTTAGGAAGCCCTGACTCGTGCCAAAGGCCACGTGCCCGTCATCACCAAAGTTGCCTTGGCTCGGGAACTTGGAGTGCGAGAGGAAAGGTCATGCAATGAGCACCCCCGCTCACCCGATCAAAGGATCGGCCTCTACTAAGCATGATATGTTGTTTTATAAACCATATGTGTTCTTATTCCAGTTATTAGCTAACTTTACTATGTGATGCACACAGCATACAAGTATAGACTAAAATGTAAGAATTGGAACAAAACAACTCATATTTGTTTTCAAAAATGGTTTGAAAGTGCTACTACTTAAATAGGCTAAAGCGCGGATTTGCTACCCTCAAGGTGGGCTTGAAAACATGATTTTGCAGCTCATAAAAGTGGGCTTAAAACTCACATTTGATGAATTGTCCCAATTAGGGCAATCAAGTCTTCATCCACAAACATTCAAGCGGTTAATCACTTAAGCAAATAGCCTCATGGCAAGCATCTTTGTCATGGCAACACTCACACTTATGCAAGGATGCTAAAAGCGTAAACACTTGCGATGTACTCAGGCAAAGCAGAAAACTAGTTAAAAATCATGCATGCTCCTAACTATGTTAACAATGCCTAATGCAACACATGCAATAATGCAACTAAATAGGCTCGGCTATCTAAGATGGCATATGAAATGCAACAATTGGATACACGTATTCAAATAGGTATTGAAATTCGATGCAATTTGAATGATCTTGTAGAGCGGTGCATGCAATACAAATGAATGATACAAACATGCAAAGCATAAAAGTATACTAATTGAAAAATGCCTAAAACTAACGATGAAAGCGGTTAAGTAAAATGGAGAAAGAAGTGGGGTTAGAAGACATGCACACATGCACGCACGCTTATTACAACAATACGCCCTCTTGAAGGAGGGACCAAATATATAAGCTAAGCTAAACTAAGCTAAGCTAATTATTATAAACCCAACTAATTAACTATTCTAGCTAATTAATTCCAAACCGAATTAATTAATTAATCCCTTAGCAAATCAATAATAAAACGACTAAGCTAATGAACTAATTAGCTAAGCAATTCAAATGAAAGGCCCCGGGAAGCGAGGGGGGTATGCCTGCTCGCTCGCGTCCTCCCGAAAATCTAATGCCTTGCCTCTAGATGCCTTTGTTTGCACATTTTTTGACCTCTGAAAATTGTACCAACCTCCAGACTTCTTCTATTTGATCTCAAGAATATACTAATGGTCGATCGGCCATGATTGGTGGCCATCGGCCGATCTTGGTGGCGGTCGACCCTTACTTGAAATTCCTCCTTTTACTACAATAGAGAGCAAGCAGGAGGCAGCAAATGTATTTTGCAAGGTAGAGAGGCAGCAGAAGCATGTTGCAAGATGTCTTGTCACCCTCTTTATCATGTCTCAAGCTCAAATGGCGTGGCACTTGATTCTTAAGCCACCAACCAAGCATCTCAATGCATGATGGCCCAAAAACCGAGCTGGTAAAAGCTTAGTGAATGCGCACATAAGACTCAAAGTGCTTTCACCCTATCATGCATGATCAAGGGTGTTGACGACCAAGAAATGTGATACGTTTCATCACTTCAAGTATGAAACATCCCACATTTCTTGTGTTTGGATTAACGTTTGATCCAAACACATGCAATGCAACATACATGTTATCTTGCTCATGTTTTACTTGGTCCGATTCTTGTTTACACATTTTAGCTTACCAATTAGTCCATTAACCGATTAAGTTTAATGTGAAAAAGTCCTCTAATCGGAAAGGTGGTCCAAGCCACAAGTGCCTTGAGCATGAAAGAAGCCCCATGCTTTTGGTTAGTAGAAACCCTCAAGAGAAGGCTAAAACCATTAGGCATGAGAACCTCAATTCCATGCTCAAGCCAACAAGGGGCTAAAGACCTCTTTCAAAGCGAATGAAAGAGTGAAACAATGGAGTGCAATGGCATATATTTCAACACTGAAATGACATGCTAAATGACTTAAAATCAATGCAAATAACTCATGTAATGCATGGTGGAGGCATAAAGCATTGAGCTAATGAAAGGGGTTGTACCACAACCTTGCAACACAAGCCTTAAAGGGCCAAACCAACTCAAAACAGAGTTAAAGCATGCCAAAACAAAGGCTAAATCATACTGAGATTGAAGCTTAAAAGGCAAAAAAATTATGCACACATATTGGCTCGCAAGCTAAGCATAAGACACAAGTCTCAAAAGCATTTAAAGACTGATATATGCGAGAGTATGACATCGGAATATGCTCTGAAATCACATGCTAAATGATGCCATATCATGAAAATAACTCAAATAAGGCATGCCAAGAGCCTTAAACCACAAAGCTAGTAAGGGCCAGTTACACTATAGCTACACAAAGTGAATCACATGTGACCAAGACCACTCAAAACAGAGTTAAAGCATGCTAAATAAAAGCCAAAAACATGCTGGAGTCAAGCTAACACATGCTAAAATAATAGGCTACAACATCAAGCACACTAGGCTAGTAAACAAGATTGCACTACAAATGTAAGAAGCAAACAAGATGTGCTCCAACCCGCCCAAAATAGAGTTATAACATGTTAAAATAAGGCCAAAAACATGCTAGAACAAGCCAACATAAGCCATAAAAAGATGCTACTTTGTAGTGCTACCACATATGGCAAAAAAGAGACAAGGAGGAGGCCACCCCCCATCTTGAACCTCAAAACAAGCTTTCCACCAGAAATTCACAGAATTGGCACTTTTAAAACCAAAACAAAGTTGTTTCAAAAGCTTTAAAAGGTGGTACAAAACTTAGCAAAGAAGCTATAAAGGAGGGTGAAACACCCTTAACTCCAAAAACACTTTAAACCACCATTTTTAAGCCTCAAAATAGAGGTTTTTGTAGTTGACAACATGGCCAAAAACAACATGCAAAGTTGGCTAATTCAATGTACAAAAACAAGCTTAAAGAGGGTAAGTGCCTTACCCTTGAAGCACAGCAACAAAGGACTACAACTCTGAGCTAAAACCAGCTTTTTGAGCCCAAACAAGACCTTCAAGCACCTCAGCAACAAGGTGGTGGTGTTTGGCTAAGAGGTTGTGTGCAAAAATGCAAAGAACACTCACTTTCAAGCAAGAGAGAGAGAGAGTTCTAGAGAGTGAAAATTTGCTTCTAAATTTTGGAACCCCCAAATAGAAGGAGGACCTCCTTATATAGAAAAAGTAAGCAAAAGATTATCTTCTCTCCATACGTATGGAGGATGGCTTCAGTGTTCAACAGTTGGCACAACTAGCACACAAAATATCTGAAAAAGCAAGAAAAAAGCCGTCGGCCATCCTATGTGGCCGGCCGGCCATTAATGAGGCCGTGGCTATTAGTGTAGCCGGTAAGCCAACATTAATGACCGATGGGAACAAGCCCTAGCCGATGGGTTGTAGGGTTGGCCGATAGGCCACCCTCTTCTCCCAAAAGCAAAGCTACAAGCCCTTAGTCCACAACCAAGCACAAAACAGACAAGTTGAGAGGCTCCAAGGTAAGGCTCAGCAGAGACCTTCGAGAACTCAAAGCGAACATGAACATGGATGATCATCGAGTGTTCAAGCGATGATGTTCAAGTCTTGAGGGCGATCAAAAATGGGGTGTCTACACCCAGCGACCTACAAGAAGATGACAATCCGGCGGTGGTTCGTTCACCTAGGGGCACTCAAACGATCAACTTCGATAATCAATACCTCTCAAAAATAACAAATTATGCTTAAACTCACAAGAAAAACTCACCTCAAACCCACGAGGGTGCCTTGCTTTTATAACGGTAATGACCTGGTCCTTTAGAAGCCTCACTCCAATGGACTTAAGCTTAATGCTCATCTTGGACCCTCGGCTAGATAGGGATAAACTCTCCTTGAGCCTTATCTTTATCGGTGAGATCCTTCCATGTTCTAGGACTCGATCCATATCTGTTTATCTCGATTCGGCATCTCTGCGAATAACCTCGGCCTGGCAGAATCACCTTCGCGTGACCAAGCCCGTGGCACCTCGGTGACACTTGGTGTCACTGAGCTATGTCTTGTCATTCATAAAATATTTCCCCACAATTGACCCCTAGGTTTTATTACGCCGGCAACTTTGAGGTGATAGAACCTACATCGTTATATCTTGCTTCATGTCGGCTAAATTCACTCACTTTTTGGTGAGATCATGACTTGTTGGCTTCATATAACCGAGAATCAAGTTCTTTATCGTCTCAATTGAGATCGCTCCTCTAGCAGTCATGGCCTCATTATTTCAAAATTTCAAGAGTTCTAGCTGCGCATGGTACATCACTTGCAGCCTGACCTCCTTAACTATTTCCTCCGTGTCCCTTTCTCATTGAGTTGTACTTGACCGTGCTTTCACTGTCGTGTCATACCTTATCTTTGGCGAACTTTATCGCCATGAGTCTTCATTTACGTTTTTTGCCTTTTCACATTTTGACAAAACTCTTTCTCTTCTCTCTCGTCCCTTCACTTTTGCAATCACAACCTCTCTCTACTCTCAGACCTTCTCTCTCTACAGTCCACCATTGTCAATCTTTGAAGCTCTACTGGCAGTACTCTGTTCATTAGCTCGTGAAGCGATCCTTACTACACTCCCTCGTTGTCACCGCCTAACTCCGGTGAACCTCAAACCGGTGTCCTCAACCTTGGCCCCAATTGGTGAGTTACTAGTTTCTTTCGATTTCAGTTTCAGTCTTCTATTATTCTAAATATGTTCCTTCTTTGCCATATATCTATTTTATTGCTATTGAATTTTTTTTCATAGTTGCACTCTGTTTTTCTTCATTTTTCACGTTCTGAATCAATTTCTTGCTTTTGAATATGTTTTGTGCATCATAATTTGTCCCTGAGTTCTTAGAGTATCTGTATTGCTTGTGGTTCTTGCACATTTCCCTGTACACACTCACTTAGTGTTTATGGATTTGAAATCTTTCATACTCTTGGATTGTCATCACTACGCCTATCACATTGTTACTTTTCTTTGTTTTTTCCTTGCAAGCCATCCAGCATGCACATTCCTATCTTGATCAAGACCGAGATGATGAGGAAGGAGTTAGTAAAGAAAACTCAAGAAAGCAGCCAAGCTCTGTCCTCGTTGAACCATGTCGAACTTGACAAAAACTGTTAGATCAAGCTAAGGCCTCCAAGGCTACACAAAGGCCAAGCCGTAGCCAAAGTCCCGAATTTGTTGAGGCTACCAAAGCTTTCAAGGCCGATGTTAAAGTTGCCAAGGCGAGCGTGAACTTGAGGCAAGCTTAAAGCCATTGAATCGAAAGAATTTGAGGTTAAGGCCCGTGATGAAAAGGCTTTTGAAGAAGGCCAAGCTTGTCATGATCAATACAAAAAGCAAGTCAATCGGCTGGCAGGAGTTAATACCTTGGTGGACAGCGGCACTCAATAGGTTGTCTGTCCCAATGGACTCTCCCCTCCGAGATATTAATCTCCTCAGCATGTACTTCCCTCCATCTTCTAAGGACTCTAATAATGAAGCCAAAGAGGAGGACAGGGTGATGATCTTGATGAAGAAAGGCCAGTACTCTTTGGGGCCAAGTCCCCACTCTGAATAAGCAAGTCTGGACTTGACTTAAGATAGAAGGGCGAGGTCTCCAAGAGTGCCTCCTCCAAGAAAACAATATCGAGACCAAGGTCAGGACAACCAAAAAACCTTGATGAGACCTTGGGAAATTGGCGTCGAGATTCCGAAAAATCTACCCAACTAGCTGCCGAGGTTAAAACAACACCAATTGCCTAGGCAAGATAGTCTGCAGAAAATGATGAAGACTCTTGTACTTAGGATATTTTCTTTTTTATTTTAACTTTCTTGCTTTCTTTACTTGTAATCTTTTTGTTTTGTGAACAATGCTTTCTTTTGTTTGGCCGATGTGCCCTCTGTTGTAATCAAAACTTCATTTTTGAATGCAAGTCTTCTTTTTCTCCAAGTGTTGGATGCCTGTCTTCATATATGTATATTGTTTTTCTCTTATGCCTTGCAGGCTTCCATACTTAGAATATTTTTGCACTTCTCTTAAGTACAACTTTTTTGTATAATCACTTTGGGTTGGAACACATCTAACATGTATCACCTCAGACCCATTTCATCTAGGGTGCATCCTTAATTCGTCACCTCAGACCAACTTACTTCGAATTTTCATCTTTTATTGTGATCTTAGCCAGAGGGCACTTTATAAAAAATTTTGAAAAAACATTCCACAAGTATTGCTTCCTTACTTGTACTTGTAGTCTTTTATCAAGACTTCACCCTTCTAACCCTTCCAGGTTTGACAATGAGACCTTGGGTAACAAACAATTCAAGTTTCCTTTATCTGGATATCTCGGCTGACTCAAACTTGTAAATTTTTCCAAAAATTCCCAACAAGTGTCAAGCCTATTCCTGCTTCCTGCCCCCTACTGTGAACCTAAGTACCACTTATGTTCACATTAAACTATCTAACTCAATTCTTTCCAAGCTTTGATTCAAACAAAATTAACCGGGTTTCTACCTCGGTTTCTCTGTTAATCAAACTAGATCAAACTTAGTTCAACTTTGCCATTGTGGCAAGTCTAAGTTACTCATCATGTTTCAATCAGAAATATCGCCAACTTAGTTCAACTCTATCATATGGCAAGTATAATTCAATTCTACCATATGATAAGTCTAAGTCACTCGTCATGTTTCAATCAGAAATATCACCAACTTAGTTCAACTCTATCGTATGGCAAGTATAATTCAACTCTACCATATGATAAGTCTAAGTTACTCATGTTTCAATAAAAAACATCGTCATAGGACTGTTCAGTCTTATCGCACAAATTTTAACAATTATTTACAAAATCAAACTAGCACTTTATTAAAACTTTGGCTAATAGTACATAAATCTCAAAAAAGAAAAACTAATGATAGAAAAACTTGATTACAAATGTTCGGGGTTGTAGCAACTCTTTTGCCATCAATGTCTTCAAGCGATATGCCCCATTGCAGCGACCGAGATGATTTTATAAGGCCCTCCCAATTTGGGCCAAGTTTTCCCCTCCCTAAATCCTTCTTGTTGCCGATAACTTTCCCCGGGGCCAGGGTCCCCACCCTTGAACTCTCTTGGGTTGACCTTCTTATTGTAAGCCCTAGCAAGGTCTTGCTAAAGTATGCCTCGACCCGGTGTTGCTCTCTCCTTTCTTTCTTTCAATAGATCCGAGATCTCGAGCAAGAATGCCTTGTTGGCTCCATTCTCCACCTTGGGTTCTAATACGAGGATACGGCCTCTAGTGGAATGGCCTTTAGTGCTATAAGCCATGGCAAAGGAACTCCCGATTGATCTTCTCGGCGTGTAGATATGTCCCACAGAACATTGGGCACTTCTTCTACCCATTTTCCTTGGC
>CM045764.1:14239014-14425676 GCA_025200525.1 Camellia lanceoleosa
AAATTCCTACTTAATCGGATGTTAGAAAATACACGATGACAACTACTCCTATGTTTATGGAGAGTAATCTACTATTCATAAGCTAGAGGAACCTCTTAAAATCCTGTCCAGGTCCAGGGCTTCCAGGCTAGGCATTATTACATGTCGGGGATTAATTGGGGAGGGTTAAAAAAAAAATATGTTATTTCTCCTTTTTAAAGTTTGTATAGAAAATACCTTTTACTAGAACAAGTTTAAAAGATGGATGTTTCATGGTCAGTTGTTTATTTCTTCCCTGCTATTGTGTGCATCATAGAAGCATTATTGAATGATATCAGTATCACATTTTGTATTCAAAATAACCTCAAGATAAAATAGTAATGATCTAATTCCATTATTGTGCCTTTTGGTCTTTTGATCTACTTGACTTTATAATATAAATTGCTTTTTTTACATTGGCCTTATTGTATAGGTTTATGTTATTTAGTTGTCCTCCGCTTCAGTGACTTTAGACATGGATTAAATGCTAAAGAGTTTTTTCCTAGAAGTACACATGCCCTTTGGAAACCACATTTGTAACTATTTCATTCTTTTTGACTCCTTTCCAGGTGCTACTGTTGATGCGAAACCTTTCCATCAATTTGACTAGCCCCGACTTTGAGGAGCATGTAAGTGCCATTTCCACCAAGTGTTGCTTTATATTTTCTTGGCATCTACTACATGATCATAGTTTAGATGATGGACCTGACTACCTAAATCTCATTTAATATCACTTGAATCAGAGAAGCTATAATGCATTACCAAGTTCTTCAGCACCTCAAGGTTCTATTTAGTTGCCTTGTGCTTTCTTTGTTTCTGGCCCAGTATTTAACTGTACATTTGCGGCCTAATTAATTGCTCTTGATTCTCTATGATTCTCAATTCAAGAAAATCCTGATATAATTGCTTTCCATGCTAGTATTCCTCAAGGGCCCTATTGGCATTTGACTATACAATATATATAACAATGGCGGACACAAAATTTCTACATAGTGGAACCAACTAATATGCATTTAAAATTGACAACAAAATTTAATTATTTTATTATTAGTGAAGTTATCATATGCAGTGTAAGTTATATTAAAAGATTCACTTCCTTATGAAATTTCTTACGTTCAAAAAAAGTTTGGAAATTTTTGTTAAACCAGTAAAAATAAAATACGCCTAATTTAGTCCCCCAATCAAAACACAAACCAGTTTAAATACGTAAGTAAAATTCCATATTAAGATAGACGTGTACAAAGATAATTATGCAAGTACCATTTTCACATTATACATTAAAAGACTAATATAGTGATGTGTAACACACGACATGATAAACAAAATGTAATAAGATAATATGATCAATATAGCATGACAAATTTTTTTTACCTCAAAACTTTGTTGTGTATGTGAGATTAATTGTATGGAAATTGTACATTAATATAGAAAAATTTGTGGGCCACCTTTTTATTGGTGATGGACACTCAATGATCACATTTTGTTATTAAGTTCTATTTATCATCTCATATATTAACACTGCATTGGTAATTAGTAAAAGTGGTGGTACCCATTAAACTAATACAGTTATGACACAATTATGATAAACAATAGTCATTAATTTATCCAAAAAAAAAAAAACAAAGTTGTCATTATACCATTATTATTTTTTGCCTATTTGTAATGATATTGAAATTTGAGTAATGCTACAATGACCATCTATTTTTACTATTTTATCTTACCATTTGATGTGTTAAACTAGTTTGTCAACATTGCATTAGAGATATACATTAGTGGTGGAACCCATAACACCAATATTATGTTGATAAGTAAGATGGTATGTATAACAGAGCAAAGAAATATGGTAAAATGTAGCATTATTGTTGAAATTTAATGAATACAATGTAAATTGTGGGATGTTACTGATAATGAGTTTTACTTTCCAAGTCTTCAAAGAAGTTGGCTTTGGATTGTGGGGTCACCCCTTTACAGTTCACAAAATGAAACATCAAAAACAGTATATTTACATGTGAATTTTGTAGCCTTGCCGGGGCCATCGCCCTTTACATGTGAATTTTGTAATCTTGCGCCCCCACCCCCCCTGGTCTGCCAGCCACTATATATATAAGATTAGCATCATGTTAGGCTCCTCTTTTTATTTTTATTTTTATTTTTTTTAAGCACTTCATTTGCTGGTGCAGAGGAGGTTGCTTTCATCGTATGAAATTGACTCAGAGAAGGAAAACTCTGCTGGTGCAAACAAGAACATTCAGGATAATCGATCCATTGGTGCAGTAAAATACGGGTAAGCTTTTAAAATAACCTTCATATTCTTTGGTTATGACATAGCCAAAATACTGATTTTAGTCCCATAAATTGCCAGGACATAGAGAATGTTCAGTGAGCTTCTGTACTTGTGTGTACCTATAAAACATTAACATCCTTTGGATTGCTGGTTTGTAAGTACTACTCCCTGTTGCAATATCTTTGGCTGCGCGCACAGTGCATTGCTGGATTACTGTCTTTTTATAATGCACATACTATCTATGAGGGGAAAAAGAAACATGAAAAAATTGTAATACAGGAATGTAAATTATAAAGCTGGGCTGTAAATTTTAGTTATATCTCCAAGTGATTATAGTAGTATTGAGTTTGTGACACGAGGTGTTAAAACATGCACACAAGTTTATTCAGGTCTGAAAACTGGTTCTGGTTTTATTTTATTTCGTAAGTGTTGCACTTCCACATTTTTTTTATAACCATAGTTGTGACACTCTTTGTTGTCTCCTTGACAAGGCAACACACATTTATCATAGTTTGGTTGAGCATCAGGTGCAGGTGTATCAGCTTTTGGTTTTGATCAGATTTCATTGTGAACACAAGCCAGTTCTTATTGAATGGTAGCTGAAAGGGAAAGATTTGGAGCTGCAAAAGATTCTGTGTTTTTAAAATTTGTATTCTTCTGTATTCAATGTATTTTCAATTGTATGATGTGGAAATTTTGAAATATGATTGCATGGCTGGGATTGTATTTAGTACAGGAAACATGGATTTTGGATATAGAGCATAAATAGTCCACAAATATTGCCAGATGTGTTGAACTTTTTTGTTGCTCTTTAACAGTAGAGAAATTTATCCCTCTTTACGGATATATATATATATAAACACAATGCCTCAATGGTGTATCTATAGCTGAGCTCACTTTCAAATTTTTGAGAAATATATTTTTTAAACAAAAATAAAAACGATGGATATTTTCTTACTTTTCATTATTTTTGTTTATGAAAAAAAGAAAAAGAAAAATGAATACTGTTATTAACTTTTACCAAATTTCTTTGGACCCCAACTGCCTAGATTACTCAACTGTTTCTCTTTTAAACTCCACCATAGTTCTGACAACCTTCCTTTTCAAACTCACCAATTCTTCCTCTGGCGTTCCCTTGCCTTCCTTTGTTAGCCTCACTTCCAAACGAACTCTAGTCACCTCCTACACCCTTCTTCTCTCTTGTATGTTCATCTTCAGAAGCTGTCTACTCTCCCCATCCCTCTCTAGAACATTCTCGCAACCTGTCCCTCTTTCAATCTTCCTCGCCACCTTCACCTAACTCTTGACACTCTCGCTCCATGCTTGTCATCGTTCTCCTTTTTTTTTTCTCTTTTTTCACTTGCTGTGATCCCAATTGAGATCTAGATCTAGGGTTTTAGGAAGAGCAAGAAGAGGGATTGTGGCAATTGTGGGTTAGAAGAAAGAGTAAGGGAGATAGTGCTAGAGGTGGGAAAGTGTTGGAGCTGTTGATGAGGAACGGGGTTGGGAAGGAAGAGTTGTAGTGGGGAGGAGGGAGGTTGAGGAGGCATAAGATGGTGGCTGGTGGAAGGTGGGGTTAGGGTTTTGAAAGGTTAAAAATAAAGACAAATAAAATTTTATGATGAGATGAGAAAAAAAAAAAAAGGAAAAGAAGTGTCCAAAGAAAACAAAACAAAACAAAAAGTGGATAGTAGCACCACTCAAAACGCAAGCACATTTTTTTGTATGCAGTTGGAACTCTGCTCCTCCGGTAATTTTTGGCACGTGCTGTATTGGGCCAAACCCAAGAGCAATCATCTTTCTAGGGCAATTACAAATAAAACCCTAGGCCCAATTTAAACCCTAAACCTAACATATAAAACTTCATCTTCTAGGGTTTGTTGCTACTCTCGGCTGCCATAACCAGTTCCAGAGCTCTCGTTGCAGTTTACTCTCTCACCCTCCATCTCACAGCAGCCATGGTAAGTTTCTCTCTCTCTCTCTCTCTCTCTCTCTCTCTCTCTCTGTGTATAAATCTATTTGCTTTTGTTTATACGTAGATAACGAGTCTCTTCAATTTCATCCTCAGATAATTCCAGAGAAGAACCGTAAAGAGATCTGCAAATACCTCTTCCAAGGTTCCTTTCTCACTCTACATATATCTCTCTCTTTCTCTCTCTCTCTATATATATGTACATTGGTCTGTTTATGTATTTGTTGCTGATATTCGATTTGTGATGTGAATCCACAGAGGGAGTTTGCTATGCGAAGAAGGACTTCAACCTTGCAAAGCACCCAGAGATCGATGTTCCAAATCTGCAGGTGATTAAGCTGATGCAGAGCTTCAAGTCGAAGGAGTACGTGCGCGAGACCTTCGCTTGGATGCACTATTACTGGTACCTCACAAATGATGGCATCGAATTCCTCAGGACTTACCTCAACCTTCCTTCTGAGATTGTGCCCGCTACTTTGAAGAAGTCTGCGAAGCCTCTTGGACGTCCCATGGGCGGTCCACCAGGCGATCGTCCCCGGTAATTCTAGATCGAAATTTTTAATTTTTGTATTATAGGTTTTACTACACTTTGTTTGGAACCTAGGAGAGAAAAGAAATGAAATGATTGCAAAAGGGAAGAAGAGAAAATAAAATAAATGAAAAGATTGTATTTTCTCTCTGTTTTTGTTTTTATTTTTATTGTGGATAAATAGAAAAGAAAAGAGAAAAGTTTATGATATGTCTCATATCCTGTTTAGGTAAACTACATAAAATTTTTGGATAAATAGAAGAGAAAAGAGAAGTTTATGATTTGTCTCATATCCTGTTTAGTTAAACTACATTTAAAAAAAAAATGCAATGAAATTATTTCATGGTATATTATCAAAATAGCTTTTATTAGTGTCAATTTATGATATTATGAAAAATAATAAATTTTGTTTGTTTGGCTCTTCTATTCTCTCCACTTTTGAAGAGATTCAAAATGAGGTTACAAGAGAAATGGGTTTCTTTTCATTTTTTCTGTTTTACCCCATTTATCTCCTCTTTACACTCATATGAACATAGAGATGCATTTTTTCCTCTTCCCAAATCACCCAATCCAAACTGTTTGTAATGTGTTTCTGTTGATTGAATGTATAGTGGCCCGCCACGGTTTGAAGGTGACAGACCAAGATTTGGTGACCGAGATGGGTATCGTGGGGGTCCTCGAGGAGGACCTCCAGGCGAGTTTGGAGGTGAGAAGGGAGGAGCTCCGGCCGACTTTCAGCCTTCTTTTAGGGTAATTTCTTATCCCTAAATGCTTTTCTTTTTTGTATTTTGCAGTCAATGCATTGATATAGATTTATTTTAGTTGGTTCATGCATTGATTGTTCCCATGTCATTGGTATTTAATGAAGCTGCTGAATCAACATTGAATTTCTCATTATTCTTGCCACTGAGTTTTTACTTTATGGTTATTGATATTTGTGATGAAGCAAATTTTTTTGGTAACCATTCCAAAACAAATCTTTTAGACATTTTGAAAATTGAGAAGTTGAACTTCAACCTAAATAGCTTTGTTTAGCTAAATCGTAACATTTGAATTCATTTTCTTAATTTAACTATTGAATGGTAGGATATAATGGAAACTTATATTATCTTTGTATTTATGGTAATTAACACTAACCTCCATTGAGGTTGGGAGAAAATAGCGTTAAGCCCCACAAGTTTGGCATGGCTATATTAGGCTCCCTTAAGCTTTTAATTTACATAACACTTGAAGCTCCACTTTTATCAATAATTTATTAGTCATTATAAATGAAAAGCATTTTATTGTTCTAGGCCTATGTTACCTGGAACGTCAATTATTCTGGTACATAGAATAAGAATGTGATACGCGATCATACATGCTCTAAAAATATGGTACGATAGGGTTAGGTTTGTATATATTACACTTAAGAATTTAAGCTACGTCTAGAGTAATTTTTTATTTTTTATTTTTAACTGTTAGGCATCCAACAAAATGTAATTTTTAGAATATTGTTTTGAGCATTATGACTCATTTTTTATATTTTGTCTTGTCAAAACTTAACTCATCTTTAGTATATTTAATTCTTTTTCCTCCTAGGAAAATATTTAAGTAAATATATTAGAAAAAACTCTTGGGATCGCTTTGGATCACTAGATTTATTGTTTTGGAAACGAAGTGTACCATGTTTTGGAATGTTCTTGCCAATACGTATTAGTATGAGGAGTGCATAGTTCTAGGCATATATGAGGAGTGCATGTGGCAGCTTCTCAGTAATTTTAAAGCATTTTATTGTTCTAGGCTTCTAGCATTGGAGATGTGTAGCTAGCCCCTATGCTGCAAAGAGCTGGGTTGATGTATTTCTTTCATAGTAAGTGTGTTGGTTTTATTTTGATGATTGAAATTGAACACACATTGGCTTTGAAGTTTTTTAACCTTTATGCTTCCCATTATTATGGATGAATGAACGAGTTTGTTTTATACATGTGTATATATCTAAATTTCTAACTGAAGGAACTCTTGTTTCACTGTAACCATGTCCCTCCCTGGTCTATTGATTCCAAGTCCTATAGTTTCTTTCTTCAATGAACTTTTTGTCCCAACTTAACACAGTCATGGCAAACCAAGTGCTAACAGAATTCCCCCCCCCTTGCTTTTTTGTTTTTATTTATTTATCTATCTTTACAGTAGGCAAGCATTTCCATTAGAAGTGTGTATATATTGAGCAAAATGGAAAGCATCTAGCTAACAAATTTACAAAACTGACTGTAAAACTCCCAAATATGTGCTGTACTTTGAGTAGGAATCTTCTAGCCCTTGTGTCCCTGTCATCTCACTTTATTTATAAGAAGTTTCTAACCTGAAGGTTTGAAAGTTGGTTGGTTCAGAATGCATTGGTCTAATGCTTATCAAAAAGATATAGGACTTCGGAGCAGAACCTCAGTTAAAAAATGTGTTGGTCCAATGTAGCATTTTTCCACAGGCCTTCAAAATCTAGTTCATTTTGGATATGTTCTTCCCACTGCTCTATTTATTTGACATTATTTCTACGGGCTGAGGTTTAAAAGATTCTAAATTCTATGTAGCTGCAAGTTCCTTGGATTTGTTTTAAGCATTCATGATTTAATCACATTCATATTAATTGCTTGCCTACTGTTAAACTCGCAGGGCTCTGGTGCAAGGCCTGGCTTTGGGCGTGGATCTGGAGGCTTTGGTGGAGCACCACCTAGTTCAAGCTTTTCTTGAATCCATTAATCTTTCCAAATTTCATAGTTTTGGCAAATTAGGGGATCAGACCTTGAAACTTAGTTGTTGAGTTGCTGAATGAACCTTTTTTTTCTGCTTGTCTTTAAAAATTGTTATATTTAATTGTGATGTGATTTACATTTTTGTTCATTTTAGCTATAATTGAGAAACTTTCTTCCAAAGATTACAGTTCTGTTTTCATTTTGCCCAACCCAACATCACCGTTCCTTTCTTAGTGAGAAATCATGCCAGGCAGCCTTTATTCTGCCGATATCTTGGTGTCCTGAGATTGGCTTTAAATGCCCTTGGTTATGAGATTGAAATCAAAAGCATTTTGTTTGTAAAATGATGTCTCTTGAATTTTATTGGATTTTTCAGCTTTTGCGTAGTCATCTATATGTATGTATATGGAGCTCAGCCTATCTAGTGAATCACGTTGGTACACTTGACGCCACTATATTTGTTGCAAGTTTTGAATTGATGCCTTTTTGACCTATTGTAAAGAGGAAAATGTTTGGGGTCCAGACATTTTATTAACATTTCTATCAAATGTCTTATATGAATATGGGTTTTACACTCTTGTCAAATAATTGATAAAAATATTAATAAAATATTTGAGATTTGTGTTATTACTATTGTAAAAATGTTTCTTCTAAATTGTTTTGAGTTCTACGACTAGTATTGTAGTTGTATACTAATACAGCACTCGACGGGTGAGATAGACACAAAAAGATCAGAATAGATACATTGGACAATGGTGGTGGCTGCATCCCTAGGATTACTCGCAAACAATGTTGTACCAAGATGGCAATTGTTGATAGAGCAGGGATGTTTCCTTATTTTTTGTAAATTTTTCGGGTTATGTTTGGTAATGTGAGGATAATAGCATAATATAATTGCTTTTCATATTCTAAAAAAAAAAAAAATATGATTAAAAGACAAACAATAGCAAGGAATTAATTAACACAAGTAAACAAACATTGACAAGGAATTAGTGTAGTTTTTATAGAAAAGTGTATTATGCACCTTAATTTCTCATATTTACTTTTTCCATTTCAAAATAATAGTCTTTTCTAGATAATTTAATTTTTTTTGTAGTAGAGTTATTATACGTAACTTTTCAAAACTATCTTTGTTAACACTAATTTTTTTGAATTTAAAAGAATAAAACAGAAAATTTAGGTTATTTTGGTTTTAATTTTTAAAATGGATTAATATTTTAAAATAATAAAAATGAAATAAAAGATTAATATTTTAAAATGGGAGAAGTATTATTTAATTTTGTTTTTATAGTTTAATTAGTTCTTTTTTTAAAATAAAGTAAGAGAAAAAAAAAGAAAAAAAAAGAGAGTATTACATAACAAGTGGCAACCAAAGTTCCCCAACTCCGAGCCTTTGTTAAATCTGGACTGTTCATATACCAGATTTGAAGTGGGCCCTCCAACTGAAAACAAAAATTTGATCCTACTATAAAAAGTCGCCAAGTTATCATCAACCAACGGCTGAGATTTTCCAAAAAAGTCACCACTATTGGTGATTCTAGATGTACTTCACATCCATACAGTAATCAACTGCCACGTGTTTTCCAACTCAATAAAATGACAGCATTGCCCTTCCTTCTTCTACGTGTCCCCGTCACCTCTCCCCGGCAATCTCATGTGACAAGTTTATATTTTCTCTCTCTAGAAAATTAGGTTTCTGAATATCCAAACACGCATTCTTCACACACACACTCTCTCTCTCTCTATACTCTCTTGATACAGTTTGGGGATTTTCTCTCTCTCCTCCGTCTACTACAAGGTTCGATACATTCATATCTCTGTCTTTTGGTTTCATTTTCTGCGGAATTGATGTTACGATTCGGAAATAGTTCTAGTGTTTTGTTATGTTGCTGAATTTTGAGTAATTTGGATTAGTAGGTGTTTCGATCTACTTCTTATTACTGTTATAACATTGAATAGTTGTGTTTGGATATGAAATTGTGTGTGCAGTGGATCACATGTTAAAACTATGAATTTTGAGTTTCTGACACAGTTAGGTAAACGGATCTAATGTGGAAAGTCTTGTGTTTGGTGGATTGGGTTTTGATTAGGTTTTGAAGCATTCTTGCTAATATCACTGATTATAATTAGGGCTTTGATTATTCGTTGTTTATTTTCTGACAATTCACTGAGATTCTACTCAATTTAGGCGATTAATTATTGCGCACCACGTTTATGGAGCCCTGAACATTGATTTTTCCTTCTTTTTATTTTTTATTTTTAAAGTTTTGATTTTAGGAACAATTTGCTCAGTGAATGGTAACTTAGGATTTCAAGGCTTTATGTATTTTACTATATATATATATATATGCTATTATAACACGGAGCATCTCCAATCCTTCACCACTTCTTTTATCAAATTCAAATTTGATGAATAGAGAGCTAAAAGTGAGCCCCAATCATCTCGTCAAACTTGTATAAGATCAAGGGATGGGTAAAATTTTCACTAAATCAAGGATGAAACAAATCCTTCACCAAACTTCCAAGAGTCATATTTTACTCAAATTTAATAAAATTTTAAAACAAGGATTGGAGGTAATTTTCTTTTATAACAAATGGTTAAAATATGTTAAGTTTGGAATTTTTAAAAAGTATTTGATAAAAGAGTATTAAGGATTGGAGTTTTCGATAGTAGATCAAGCTTTTAATGAAATTTTCACTCAAATTTGATGAAAAAGAGAGAGCAAGGATTGGAGATACTCTCCATGGTTGTTAAAATCGTGATCCGGATCGTACGATCCTACGATCCTACTTTGCCAAAACGATCCAGATCATTGTAGGATCGATGTTATAACATGATCGCAAGTAGGATCGTGTAGAATTGTATGGGATCGTAGGTAGGATCGCAAGTAGGATCGTAGATTTTATGATTTTTTACCTTATTTTTAATATGTATCATTTTTATTTTTATTTTTATCTTTTTTTTTAATAGAAAGTAGGATCGTACGATCCTCGACCCGATCCACCAAACCCTCTCACCGATCCTACTTAGGATCCCGATTTTAACAACCTTGATACTCTCAGAACATGTTTTGAAGCTATGTCATGCATTTCTCATACTCAAATTACCCCTATGCAATTGTCCATATTTTTTATTTCACATTTTAATTTCTTCAAATTTTTTTTCCCTTTTCCCCTTCCATCAGCATTTGGGTTTTTTTTCCCCAGATGACAGTTACAACCGTCATTTCTGCACAAGCATCGCATGTGTGCATAGCCCTTCTAGTATACACACACACACATATATATATAAACATATCCTTGTTTGAGTCACCAAGAGTGACTTGAGTCATCAACCTTTCTCAAGAGTTGAGATTCCATTGTTTATCTATATTTTTTTTATTTATTCTGTTATTAGGATGAGGTACTGAATCAGACGTCATTATTTCTCTATTTGTAGTAATTTTGTCTGGGAGTAAGGGTTTTATTATGATTTGTCTTTGGTTGTCTTTTGTTGGGTGGATGAGCAGTTTCGTTTGTTGCACTATATTTTTTCCATCTGTCAAATTTTTATGTCTCAGATATTAGTTTCTTTGCTTTTACTGCAGGGGTGGAAGGCAATGTAACTTGTTTGAGCTGAACTTGAAACTTTTCAATTTCAATTGGCTTATTTGTTCTATTGGTGTACAAAATATGGGTAAATACAAGGGTTGTGGGAAGTTAAGAAGTATGGTGCTGAGGGATGGATCTGTCAGTGTGTACCCTTTTCCTCTTATGCTATCTCCTGTTGTTTCTGTTTGCGAGTATATTGTGTGCAAGATAAAGTATCTCTTTAGACCCGAGTGGGTGTAGGTGTGTATGCCTTGACGTTAAATTAGATTCCAAGTTGGGAATTAATTAGGATTTACTAGTCTAGAAACCAAGAAAAGGGTTACAAAATAAATGAAACATTCATAGAGATAATGTATATGTCTTGGAGTTTTATTTAGGAGAAAAAAGTTAAGCAAACAGGACTAAGTAGGTAGAGAGTCTGGTAGTCTTACTGGAAACATGGAGTGCACCAAAGTGCCACCTGGTGTTAGAAAAGCAAAGAAGAAGCAGGTGAAGGACGAGTTGGATCGCCGCAAACAGGCTGAGAAGAAGAAGAGGCGGTTGGAGAAAGCCCTTGCTACCTCAGCAGCCATTCGTTCTGAGCTAGAAAAGAAGAAACAGAAAAAGATAGAAGAACAGCAGAAGCTTGATGAGGAGGGTGCTGCAATTGCTGAGGCAGTTGCTCTGCATGTCCTCCTTGGGGAAGACTCAGAGGATTCACGCAAGATTATGCTGAAGAAGGATGAGGGGTTCAGCGCTTGGGATTGTGCTAGCAATATTGACCTCTTTATGGGTGGAACAAGAGTGGTCCTCCCTCATCCGGACCTCTCAAAACATTCATTGGAAGGAAGTGGGTGGGTTCCTTGTGCTCATGGATCTGAATGTAAGTGGAATGAGTGGGTAAACAGTGACAGATCAGTCACACCTGGACCGTTTGTGGGGGATTTTTACACACCTTATTCTGATGAGAGAGTTTGGGAGAATGCAGAAATCACTGCGGGTCATATTGCAGCACAGGCTGTTGCCTCACTCCAAATTGTGGAAGATGCACATGTTGACTCTTATCTATTCAACAGAATGTTACGAGGGTAAGATGAACAGTCTCACTTATACGTTCCCGTCACCTTGTGGTATTTTCATCTAAGTCATGGTTCTCAATAATGCTCTGTATATATTTGTCATGCACAAACCCTTTTTGTCCATTGGATAAGATGCTTTTATACTTTCAAATGTTGTTTGAGTGACATGAGTTGGAGTTATTTCTTAAAAAGCTTGGAATGCCTTGTGAAGTGCTTGCACAACTTGACATCAATGAGCCAGATCTCCGTCTTCTCTACAGAGAGTGATTTCCATGAGTATCTGATCAATGTATCTGTGCTGTGTTCCTAGTGTTGTGGTTACACTGATGTCCATTGAATTTGTCTTCTTTCACTGTGATGAGAGTTAAAGCGGTAGGATTCATGATTGAGTTTATGTTGCAACTACTATTTACTGACCTAGTTTTCTTAATTATCCTTTCTCAATCAATTACCGTGGACTTTGTGGTGGGTTCCACTGCTATAAATTGTTTACATTGGGGGAACTAATTCTGGCATGCAGTGTGGATCCAAATTTTCCATATATATATATATATATATAATTTTGATTTTCCACTCTCTTAAGGAAAACCCTGCCAAGGGGATTCTTTCCCTTCTTTTGTACTGAATACGATTTTTCTGGAGGTCCCCTCTCTATGTTTTCGGTTCTAAACAATGATGTAAAGGGTCCTCCAGTTTTGTGCCCTGCTGTAAGATTGCTATCTTTTAGTTTTTAAATAAAGGTTTCCGGTTGTTCAAAAAAAAAAAAAGGTGAAAAAAGGCAAAAGAGAGTTTAGTTGTGTGATTTGACAAAGCAGAAGATATGGTTTATTTGTTCTATTTTCCTTCAGGTGCTGACAATTTGACAGGAAGCTTCTTTAATGCTTGTGTGCATGCTTATGCTCGCATTTTACTTCAGGTGCTAACAATTTGACAGGAAGCTTCTTTAATGCTTGTGTGCACACTCATGCTTGTTGACATGCACAACGTGCACATTTTATGAGTTCAGTCTGATAGGCTCTCTGGCAAGCAATGAGAGAATTTGGCTGATGTTTTAAATTTAGTGAGATCATGCCCTCTTGATGTGAAATTTTGACCCTTGGTTTTGAGTCTCTATGCTTTTTGAATGTGTAAATTTGTTTTTTTTTTGTTTTTTTTTTTTTTAAGGGGGTGGGTGGGTGGGTGTTGTGTGTGTTTGTGTGTTTACAATAGAGGCAGAAGTCAAAAAGAAGAAAAAGGCTACATTAGGACGCACCTTGGAACTCCATTATTGGAGCTCACTAGCACTTCCCTTTCTCTCCCTCGTAATTTTATTTTTTTGAATCCATTGCTTGACCACTCAACGTGAGTAGTGCCGTATACACTTGGACCACTGCTTGAGTGTTATGCAGCAGTAAACCACATTACACATGATATATAAATTACATTGAACAATTAATGAAAGTTGTCTGTAGAAATTATGGAATCACAAATCCACTAAATAGATTCAATTTCATCAAACTAGCAAATTGTTATCAAGTCACAAAATTATACAATCATAAATGCACTAAATAGATTCAATTCCATCAAAGATAGTTGCTGAACCGTAAGCAGAAACTGAACACAAACTGCTAAATAATACAAACAACTTGTGGGCGGTTTGATAAGAAAACATAGCAATAGCAGCATTCGCCAATTGCTCCATGTACTTACAATGTGTGGTTTCTAAATCTACTTGAACTTATCCACCCTGCTCACTTATCCACCCTGCTCACAAGAAAACCAGTAAAGAAACAGTTATAGTTCTTCTACACAGAATTGTGTTACATACATTCAGAAGGACAAAGCGAAGGAACATCAGAAGATATATGCAAACCCTTCATTGTAATTCAAACTCTTGGGCAGAAATGGGCAAATATCACAGTTGAAAAGAACTTCTAACATTTTACACTGATCCACAACGAATAACTTGCCAATCACTTCACAAGGTTTACAACTAGTACACAAGACAATGATGCTAGAGGAAAATACTTCCTTAAATATCACGCCTTGAATTTTGCCGCAGGGGTGCTTCTGCTGCATCTTGTCGCTGCTGCTGCTGTCGAATCATGGCCTCCTCCTGGTTTTCTAGTTCTGAACTACTGGATGGTTTGGCACCATTAGAAACAAGGTTTTTAAACCAACTAGCTTGGAATCTCGGAGTCCCTCTGTTGGTACTGCCTGGGGACTCGGCTGCAGCAGATGAGTTGGAACTAACACCTAGAAGAAACCGGTAAGCCACTTTACTGGCTGATACAAACTCTGTTTTAGCTTGTCTCAGCTGCAACAACCCACAAAAACCCACCAGAGAAAAACTAAATTTAACAGGCACCAGATCTAAGAGAAAACAATTCAAGTATCCCTGAATTTACAATTTTGCAGTCTAGGTTTCATAAATAGTGATATTAATGTGCGCTACCAAAAAGTCTTTACTGCAAAGGAAAACTTGCTGTAGCAGTCTAGTCATAAGCATATTTAAACTGTCCATAGAAATTCAATTTATTGAGAGCGTCGATGTGCACATGTTTTTGGATTTGAGGTATAACTGCAGAAGCAGAGTATGAGAATCTCACCCGTAATGCTGTGTTTCCTGCTATTTCTGAAGCGGCATCACCGCATTTGCAAACCGATTAACCCAACCTGTTACAGAAGGTATAAGAACATCATCTTCATTGTGAATGACAACCATAGAACCGTTCTGATTAAAACAGAACTCTTATTTGCATAGGATAGAGTCAACTACAGCAAGTACTCCTAATAGCAATAAAACTGCAAAAGTTTGAAGACACAATTCTTGCATCCATAATCTATATTGGTCTTGACTAACCCGCAACCCCCTTACCTCTATCCCTCCTCTCCCTCACCCCGCCTCTACCCTCCAAGTTGCCACCCCCACCCAACCCCTCTCCTCATCCCGCCAGACCCACGACCTCTCTCTCCCACCTTGCCACCACCCATCTCCCCTAGTTGTTGATGCTTGAGTTTTGCTTATATTGTGGTTGGGCCGTGAGGGGTAGGTGGGGGAAGAATGATGGCGATCCTGCTATAACACCTATTCTACAACAATTTGGTTCGCTTTGGCAATTTAGGATCATAGCGGATTGAGATTTTGATAACCATGGCGATAGGTGCTTCTGTGGTTGTGGAGCTACATTATGTAGTAGCATGGTGGTGTTGTTGTGGTTGAGCTATGATAGGATTGAGATTTTGATAACCATGGCGATAGGTGCTGCTGTGGTTGTGGAGCTACAGTATGTAGTCGCATGGTGGTGTTGTGGTGGTTGAGCTATGATAGGTGGCGGCGAGGTGGTGGCGTGGTGGTGGCAGCCAAGGTGGGGTTCAAAAGAGGGGCACTTCAGGAGAGTTTTTTTTTTGGTTAGGATTTTTTCCCAAATTTCCATCAATTACCCTTGCGTATGGATCAGATTTGAATTGAATTTGGGTCGGCCCATGCCATGTGGAACTTTCTGTTACCCAATACTAAAATTTGTTAAAAATTGTACACCAATGGGAACCAAAGAATTGTTCAGGGACAAACTCTAAAGTATGTAACACATGTCAAATAGTGCATTAAAATTTTTGTAATTTGTGGACCTCACCAATATTCGTGTTTTATGTTAGAAGCTAGGTTATAGATTGATTGGAATACAATGTTTCATGAAATCTTTTAAATTTGTGAAGTACCCGTGTAAAAACTCACCACTTGAGTTAGGATATGGGATGTCTTCAACAAGTCTAGTTGGACATGCACCCTACCCTACCAATATGTTTTAGTAGAGTTAAACTAAGCATAAGAATAAGACTCATTTTATGAAAAAAAACACTATGATAGTTTGTAAACACCAGTTTACCCTAAACAAATGAAAGAACTATTTAAGAAATATGAAATTTCAATCGTGTCCTGGTGTCCTTAGGCATGACAATTAGATAAATCCAATACTTCAACAAGCAATTGACACCCATATAAAAGTCCGTGTAACATAGTTGGAAACAAATTCCACTTTACACGGTGACAAAAACCGTAAGTAATATGATTCAATGAATTTGAAAAAATTGAAAACCTCAATAATATTCATGCTTTATACTAGAACTTGATTTAACTCCGCCAGGGTGGTTAACAACTCCGCCGGTCCCAAACCCGGGTAAAGGAGGAGGATTGTGTGTTAGGTAGCCGACAACCAACACATAAAAAAGCTGGTCAGATCCCTTATAACAATTAATCTTACTTTGAATCGATTAAATGCTAGGTCGTTCCCCTCAAGTGACGCATTGCGCCTGCCTTTGGGTGTTTCGAAAAGTGAGCAAGGGTCGTCACATCGACGTCTGGATGCGGTGAAAAATGGGCAAAGGTTCCCGCATTTTTCTGGATAAGCACGGGTAAAGAAGCTAGTCCAAAACTATAAGTTTAGAGTAGCCACTTGAAATATAGGAACTTTAACTGGTAAGACGATTGAACTGGTAGATGTTATGATTAGGAGGAGAGTTAGTATAGCATACATATAAGAAACTAAGTGAACGGGAGAGAAAGTTAGGAAAATCGAGGATACTGGTTTTAAACTGTATTATAATGATAAGGATAGACACAAAAATGGAGTAGGAATTATAGTTGCCAAGTGTCTTGTGGAAAATGTAGTGGCGGTCATTAGGAAAGAGGATAGAATTATGTTAATTAAACTAGTTATTGGAAGGAATATAGTGAAAGTTATTAGTGTATACGCCCCTTAAGTAGGATTAGATGATCAGACTAAGAAGGATTTTTGGAAGTGAATGAACGAGATCTTACAGGAGATACCAGTAAGAGAGAACCTAGTTATAGGTAGAAATTTCAATGGCCATGCAGGTATAGATAAACTAGGCTATGGAAGGGTGAATAGTGGATATGGTTTTGGTGATAGAAATGAGGCTGAAGAAAGTATCTTACATTTTGCGTTGACTTTTAACACTATGTGGAACTCGATGGCCAATTGTATGAGGAAAATCTCAAGAGAAGTGCTTAGAGAGTCAAAAGGAACGTGACCCAGCTCTAGGAAAAGTTAGTGGTGGAGAGAAGAAGTTCAAGCGGTAGTTAAGGCAAAAAAAAAGTGTTTTAAAAAGTAGTTGAAGGATAGAATTGAAGAAAACCTTAAGAGCTATAGTTTGGCTAAAAGGAGGTCAAGAAAGTAGTGAGAAAGGCTAAGTTGAAAGCTTATGATGACCTATATACTAGACTAAATAGTAAGGAGGGAGAGAACAGGGTATACAAACTTACTAAGATACGGGAGAAGAAAATAAGAGATTTTAATCAAGTCAAGTACATCAAGAGTGAGAATTCTAAGGTATTGGTGAAGGACGAAGAGATTAAGGAGAGATGGAAGAACTATTTTGAGAAACTATTAAATGAGGAACATGGAGGTAGGTCAATAGGGAAGAAATAGCGATGTACGATAAACTAAGACTATAGGTTCTATCGCAAGATTAGGAACTTTGAAGTGGAGATTGCACTCAAGAAGATGAAATCAAATAAGGCTTTAGGACCCAATGATATCCCTATTAAAACTTGGAAGTAATTAGGTAAAAAAGGAGTTGCTTTGTTGACTAGGTTGTTTAGCAAAATTTTGTTGACTGAGAACATACATGCCAAGTGAGTGGAGGAAGAATATTTTAGTGTCAATCTATAAGAATAAAGGAGATATTCAAAATTGCAATAACTATAGAGAAATCAAGCTAATTGTATCATATAATGAAAGTGTGCGAGAGGATGATGGAGCATGATTACGAGATATAACAGAGGTTTCAGATAATCAATTTGAATTTATGCCTGACAGGTCAACAATGGAAGCGATCTATCTGTTGAGGAGAGTAATAGAAAAATATAGAAAAAAGAAAAGAGACATTTATATTGTGTTTATCGACCTTGAGAAAGCATATGATAGAGTGTCTCGGGATATAATATGGTGGGTGTTGGAGAAAAAATGGGTGAAAAAATGTTACATTAATGTGATTAGGAACATGTATAAAGGGGTGGTGACTAATATTAGATCGCATGCGGGAGAGATAAATGAATTTCCTATCATTGTAAGGTTACACTAAGGATCTACCTTAAGTCTTTATCTTTTTGCGTTAGTTATGAATGAGTTGACGATAAATATTTAGAATGACGTGCCATGGTGTATACTTTTTGTAGATAATATCGTGTTAGTGGATGAGGCTAGAGAAGGAGTTAACACAAAGTTAGTGACTTGGAAAAAAACAATTGAATCTAAATGATTACGGATAATCAGAACTAAGGCAGAATATATGGAGTGTAAATTTAGTAATAGTAACAATGAAAGCAAATGAAAAGTGAGGATTGAAAACCAAGAATTGCTTAAGAGTGAACATTTTTGCTATTTAGGGTCGATTATTACAACGCAGGGGAGATTAATGCGAATGTGGCCCATAGAATTGAAGCGAGATGGTTTAAGTGGAGAAATACATCTGCGATACTGTGCAATAAATGAATACCCACTAGACTAAAAGGTAAGTTCTATAGAACAGCTATTAGACCAGCAATGTTGTAGGGAACGGAGTATTGGGCAACCAAGAAACAACATGTAGATAAGATGAGTATTGCTGATATGAGAATACTAAGATGGATGTGTGGAAAAACTAGAGAAGATAGAATTAGGAATGAGTGTATTCGAGAATGGATAGGAATAGCACAAATAGAAGATAAATCGAGGGAGAATCGATTGAGATGGTTTGGTCATATTCAACGGAAACCAATAAAAACAGTAATGAAGAGATGCAATGCAGTGACAGTAGATGGAAGTGTTAGTGGATCAGGTAGGCCTAGATTAATGTTGGCTAGCGTTGTAAATAGAGATATGTATCTACTTAATTTAACTAACGAAATGGCCTTTGATAGAGCCACGTAGAAAAGAAGGATTCAAGTAGCCAATCCCATTTGATAGGACTTGAGACTTGGTTTGGTTTGGTTATACTAGAACCTGATTTATACTAGACTAAAAACTTGTTACATTCCTGCCAATAATCCAGATTGCTGAGTGAAAACAGAAGAATATAATGAAACTAAATTGCACGAAAATATTTCAGGTTAATGAATAAAAGGAAGATTTCTTATTCTTTTTTCTTTCTTTTTTTTAATTTTTTTATTTTATTTCACTTACAAGTAATAAGTAAAGTAGGAATTCTGCAAAGACTATATATATCTCCACTTAGTATGGCACTTCGCAGAACCATATGCCCAGTAACACTGCATCTCACATTTTCCAAGGAACAGTGGACATTAATTAGACTTCTAGTTGGCAACTGATTTGTATATGCAAAGTAAGTAAATATTTTACAATGGTTTGTATTAAAAACAAAAACACCAAATCAGGATGTCAAGGGCATTGAGAGAGAGAGAGCAATGCAAATTACCAGGAAGTTTAGGCACACCAAGCCTCTCACAGAACTCGTCACAGAAGTGATTGCAGTTTTTTGATAACAAGTCGTATGAGCATCCAGGCCACTCCCTACATAGTTCCATCAGGATCTGATTGACCTTGAATATAGAAAAGTTTGTTTTCCCAAGAACAATGCATTCACGATATGTATACATTGGATTCTTTTCAGCCGGGCAGCGAAAAACTCCAGTACCTTGTTCACAGTAGCCAAATGACCATTCGTCATCTCCATAAACCTGCCATCATATCACATTCCATCTAATTATG
This sequence comes from Camellia lanceoleosa, assembly GCA_025200525.1. Taxonomy (NCBI): domain Eukaryota; kingdom Viridiplantae; phylum Streptophyta; class Magnoliopsida; order Ericales; family Theaceae; genus Camellia; species Camellia lanceoleosa. Next base: position 14,258,902 of record CM045764.1, read on the forward strand.
AAGAATAAAATCTCCAGATGCACTCTGACTCAACATGAATTTAAAAATCACAGTATTACCAATAACATAAGGTCACATCTATTCATGGTTAATGAAGCTAGATCATGAATGCAAGAAATATGCTTATGCTATGTAAAATGAAAATCAAAAGAACACATGCGAATTGAAAATGGCATATTACAAGAGATGAAGAGTTGTGGTACTCCACAAAGAACTTATTATGTAAATAAGGAATTATACATGATGCAAAGGGTTCCAGTCAAATCAGGGGGATGGAAGAAACACAAGCAAGCATTCATGCTTTCAAGTGTTTTGCTGAGTTCTCATGAAAATTGAGAATTCTTCTAATTCTCCTCTGAAGATTGAATTAAGTTGTTTTATTATTTCAAATATTAGTTGCAAAAGCCCATTTAAACAAGCTACTTGATGATATCACGAATAATGGAAAAGAAGTAACTCGATGATATTACTTTTCAGTACGATTATTATGCCTCCATGGTCCATGACTAAGCATATTTTCCCCCCTTCTTTTTTGGCCAAGGTAACAACAGCAATGTAACTTGAGTTTGACCAAAACAAGAGTAAACTGTAAGAATCTTAGACGGTGTTGGAAACCATAAATTTCAGATATAAAATAATATGTATAAAAAAAAAAAATTTTCCTTACCCACTTTTAGTCTTCCACCGTCACTACATGTACTATTACATGGTTACTCGTAGATATAATACATGTATTATATTTAGTAACTCATACGAGTTCTAGCATTCACAATTAGTGCAACCATGAAATATAATGAATAGTACATATGCTCACATTTGCCTGCTGTTCCACAATAGAATTCAGATACATAATCAAAAGATCATTGTATGTCAAACTAAGAAAGCACAATACAAGAGAAAAGGGGAGAAGTGAACAGGTTGTGGATTGAAGGGTTTTGGGTGGTTAGTAAAGTAATTAAAAAGAGCAAATCAAAAGAAGGGGTTGAATTGGTCATTCTGTGTGCAGTTTTATCATGATATTTCTCCATTAATTGCTCTAGTGGAACTCATATATTCCTGATGCATATAAGGTGACATTACCGAGCAACACTCAGCCATTTCTGATTTTCTAAGCTATACAAAATTATCTAGACTAGGAGTAACCATTGGTTCAATAGTAAAACCTTGGCCTAATAACTTTGAGTTTATGGGTTCAAGTCTCGGGACAACCACTTTGTGCATTATGCCAAAGGTTAGGTGTGTACCTAATCTTTTTTCTCCCAAACACACATTAATATGTACTATTTGGGCATTATTTTTTTTTTTTTTACAACATTATCTAGCCTCAGTCACCATTGAATCAATAAGCACTAAAAGTTATTGTTAGGATTAAATACTGAAAAGAACTGTAATCAACACAAACGATTAAATTTATGAAGAATAAAGACGTATTGGTAAGAAAAGGACTAAAAAAAGAGAATAGTTAACAGACAAGACCAAGCTTATGTGAATCAAACAGTATAATCAGTAACACGGACAAGCTGGTTGGAGAGGACGAATCCTTCCATAGAACTCTCAATCAATGGCAACATTGAGAGAACGGTCCAACAGGGAGAAGATCCTTCCATTCTTTATTTACCAGAACAGAAAGCACACCAACAACCACCCTATTAAAGAAAAACAAAGGTACATAATAAACAAATATGTACATGAATATATACTTGTATAATTATAAGTAGGCACACATAATATATGCATAAGCACAAAGGCACATTATAAACACATGTAAGCACTTACACATGCATTTCTTTCAATTCAAACAACCTCTAAACATTTAGAGCTCCTAAAAGCAAGCAATTTCCTTAAACAGATGGTGTAATAAATTAGACATACATAAAACTAATTATAAATTTAAACTAAATAACTTAGATATAATAATAAAAGAGAAACATATAAATTTATAAAAATAAGTGCTTGTGTAGTGTCCTGCATTTTTTAAAAATTTGCAAGTCATCATGTCGCCGTGCCCGTGTTGTATTGTATCATGTCAGTGTCTGTGCTCCTTAGAACTTGATACTAAACAGCCTAAACGGATTTGCTCTTTCGTCCACTCTCACCACTTTAACGAGATCAGGTTTTAGATGCTACCAGTAACACATTTGTAAATCACTAATGCTGCGTTTGGTTAAGAGATTTGATGAGGGATTTGAAAAGACAAATGAAAAAAGTAAGTGAAATATAAATAAAACAAACTTATATTTCACTTAATTTCACATACATTTTCTCTTTCCTTTTCTAAATCTCTCTCCGAATCCCCCAACCAAACACACCGTAAAGCTATGATTAGGTAGCAAATCCAATCCAAACAACTAGAATAAGTTATCAGTCATCTATGAACTATACATAACTAGTAACTCAAAACCGAATTCAAAGTCTCAACATCAGAGCAACAATTACCGAAACTAAAACCCTAGATCTCATATCTAATCAAAGATTCGTGTTTTCATATATATGTGTGTGGAGAAAGAGAGAGAGAGAGAGAGAGAGAGAGACCTGAACGGCGCTGTGGAAGATGCCACCGAGACCGATACCGTCTTTGAAGATCTTGTTGATCTGAACAATGGTGTTGTTCGTCTTATCTGAACCGCTATTTGTCACGTCGTATATGTGGAGGATCACCTCCGTCATCTTCAAAACTCTAATCTTCTCTCTCTCTCTGTCTCTCTGTGTGCAGAGACTGAATCAAGAAACCCTAAACCCTTCCCTCAACCAATTTGTCTCCGTTTCTCTCTCTCTCTCTCTCTCTCTGCAATTTGAACTGTCTTCTTCCTCTCTCTGTTTCTGTGATGAAATAATGCAATTCAAATTGAAGAAACAGTACAATGGTTATCATTATCACCACAACTGATCAATTACACACACAAAAAACAAAAATCATTACCGACAATTTCGTTCCTTTTTGGCGATGGGGTCCTTGGTGATTTGATTGTTGCCTCGCTGTGATGAATCTCAATAATGTTGGTTTTGCTGACGAATCACGATGCATAATGCATATATATACCGTTGTTCGTTTTCCTATTCAAGTTTCCAAAGTGCAAATTCTACGGGTGTGATGTCGGTTAAATTGGTTCCATTTTTTTTTTTTTTTAAGTCGTATATTTATGTTTAAACATTATAATTATCTTCTTACGTTTTAGAAATTATCTTTTTTTTTTTTTTGGGCAAATTACAAACACGCCCCTTGAGGTTTGATAAAAATACAGATTCCCCCTGAGGTTTGAGAAATTACAAATTACCTCCTGAGAGTCAAATTTTCATAACAAATTAGAAAAAATTAGGGGGAAATCTGTATGAAAATAAAAACCTCAGGGGGCAATTTGTTATGAAAATATAAACCTCAGGGGGTGGGATGTAATTTCTCAAACCTCATGGGGGAATCTGTATTTTTATCAAACCTCAAGGGGGTGTTTGTAATTTACCCTTTTTTTTTTTATTACAGATTATTTTTTTTAATAATTTAATTTTTTTAAATATCAATTTTGTCTTCACTGTGTAAATTACATTGACACCCCTCATATTTTAGAAATTACAATCCCCTCTCCAAGATTTAAAGTAGCATTATCAATTGCCCTCTCAATTAATATTAGTTGAAAAAAAAATTCATTGAAAAAAATTAAATGGAAAAAAAATTATTTTAAAAAAAAATTAATTGAAAAAAAAATTTGTTAGTTAAATTTTTAAATTTCTATTTAAAAACCAATGTAAGATAAAAATTATATTGGCACCCTTTAAGGTTTATGTTTATTACACTCAAAAGATAAAAATTATATAAAAATGATAATTATTTTTTATTTGTTGTTTCTTAATCAAATTAATTTTTAATTTTTTTAAAAAAAATTTAAAAATCAAACCATACATAACCTAAGAATCTTTTGATAAATCATTTCTTACATTGGTAGCTTATTTAATTATTTGTTAATTTTACAATATTTTTACCATCTGAGGTTTGTTTGGTAATCATTTCATTTTCAATTTATATTTATAAAAATTTTAAAAACTGTCATAAAAACTTGTTTGATAATTTTTTTTATTTATAAATGGTTGTCTCAGTTTGTAAATTTGAGGAAAAAATATAATTTATAAAAATGAGAGTACATTGGTTTTTAAATAGAAATTCAAAAATTTGACTAACAAACTTTTTTTTTAATTAATTTTTTTTCAATTAATTTTTTTTTCAACTAATACTAACCGATGGAACAATTGGTAATGTTACTTTAAACCTTGGGAAGGATATTGTAATTTCTAAAATGTGAGAGGTGTCAATGTAATTTACCTAGTGAGTGCAAAATTGGTATTTAAAAAAAATTAAATTGTTGGAGGGAGCAATCTGTAATAAAACTTTAAATCTCAGAGAGGGAGATGTAATTTTCAAAAGGTGAGGAGGAACTATAATAAATATAAACCTCAAGAGTGTCAATGTAATTTATCCCTTTTCTAAATTTTTCTCAATTCACCTATTAAAAACTACTTATTACACCCACTGCTAAAATTTTCATTTTGGGTTCATACACTTTTATTAAAATCTTATTTTAGTTTATTTAGGCTTTAGAAAGTGGGTTGATTTTTTTTATTTTTTTGACTTTTTTTTGGCTATTTGCTTGAGCTAAAAAATCTAGTTTATGAAAGACTTTTGACTTTTTTGTGAGAGAAAAAATATAATAATTGTGAATTGGATGTGATATTTTATCTTATTAAACTAAAAAATCTATGTATTTTTTTATAGCTATTTTAGCCAAAAAAATCCTTAAACCCAACTTCCCAAAGATATACTTAAATCAAATTACAATCTTATCTTCTTATTTGACTATCCGTGAACAAAGTTAACGGAATTTATCATTTAAAACATATGTAATATTTTTGTTATCTCATTAATATTCTTACACTTTTACTAAAATATCACTTTAGTCTCTCCATTTTCAATTTCTGTTAGGTTTATTAACGGTAGATAAACGAAAGATGAGATTGAAACTTAATTTAAGGGTGAATTACACTAATAGTTCCTATAATTTGAGACTCGTGTCACTTTAATTTTTGCATTTTCAATTGTGACACATTTGACCATGAATTTTGAATCTTGTTCAAAATAAGGACAATTGAAAATATTATTGCTTAATTTCAAAGGTAAAATCATTAATTTGATAAAATATAAACTAATTTGATAAAAATTAATGTTAAAAAAATATTTTAAAATTTTTAAAATTATTTCTACCCACAAAAGATAAAATTATGTAAAATTGATAAATCTTTTAAAGATTTATTTATTTTTTTACTAAATTAATTTTTATTATATGTTTGGATGATGATTATGTAATGGGTGGATATTAGAATTTTAATATGTAATCAATATATTTAATATATAAAATGTTTTTAGTTTTGAATTTTTTGATTTAATAGATTGGTTTAATAATGATATTAGAGCTGTCACCATATTTGACTACTGATAAAATATAAACTAATTTAGTGAAAATAAAAACAATCACTCGTTCGTGATTATCATCTGAATATAATAAAAAGTAATTTGGTAAAATAAATAAATAAATAAATGTCTAAAATATATATTAATTTTACATAATTTTATCTTTGGTATGTAGAAATAATTTTTAAAAATTCAAAAATATTATTTTGACATTTATTTTTGTCAAATTAGTTTATATTTTATCAAACTGACGATTTTGCTCTTGAAATTAAGTAATGATATCTTCAATTGTCCTTATTTGGAACAAGATTCAAAATTCAAGGTCAAATGTGTCACAATTGAAAAGTCAATGACCAAAGTGATAATTTTCAAACTATAGGGATCGTTAGTGTAATTTGCCCTTAATTCAAAAGAATAGGAAGTTGACTGTTACAATAGAAAGTGAAGAGATTAAAGCGAGATTTTAGTAAAAATGTAAGAATACTAGGCCTCGTTTGGGGAATTAAGATTTGAGCCAAAAAGTCACTATTATATCACTCTCTTTACTTTTCTACACATTTTCCATTAAAAATTAAAAAATCAACTAAAATAATCAATTCCCAAACGAAAAGTACAATATACCATTTATTTTATCTTTATATTACATATATGTGTTGTTGAAATTGGCTAATTAAACGAAACAATTAAATTCATATGTCATCAGTTAAATTACATAACACGAAGCATGATTAATAGAAATACATATGAAACCGAAATATATAAAACAAAGAATCAAAACGAAACCTATTTGATACCACAGTGTCCTTAAAACAGATTAGCCATCTCACCGTAGGTGCTGAAGGAATGTCGACTTCTGTCTCTCAAGATAAGATGGTTTAGATCGACTAACGCAGAAACACCTTCTGATAGTTTTGGCGAACTGACAATGGCAGCGATCTCTCACACAGGAAGAATATTATAAGAGCAAGCAAACTGACTGTATAATTGGAAGGCAAAAAATTGTACCAAAATCGAGGGAGATGGGTCTCCTTTTATACACCATGGAGGAGAGAGGAAGAGCCTTCAGCCATAAAGACTGGCAAAGTCTTGGCCCAAGCCCATCCTTGAAACATCCATAACTTCCTTCTTTTGGAAAATTCGGATGCCCCAAAGGACTCATGCCCTTCTTATAATCTTGAGGTTTAAATACCCATCAAAGTTTTCCTCTACAATCAATGTGAGATTGGTATACACAATTCTTAACACTTCATTTATGAGGCCAACTTTATGAGATAATTTCTCATTCAATTCTTAATGATTTTTGGTCATTTTTTTTGTGGTGTAAAGACCTTGTTACAAAGAATTTAAACATATTTAATTACACATCAACCAATAGTTAGGACCTACTTTAATTTCATATTAAAATTACCAATAAACCATTTTTCCAATAATATGTACTGTTATCACTAAACTCGCAAATTTTAACTCAAACTTTCCAACCACCACCTCTGATTTCTACAATTGCCACCTCCTACCATCACCTTACATTTCCTATACTGCATTACTACCATGTTCAGCTTCTACCCTTACAATCTCTACCATTTTCCTACCACCACAACTCCCTTTACCCTCAGCCCAGATCTAGGATTTTCAAAAGAGAATAAAAAGCCAGTGATGGATTTTCAAATCTAAGGTTTTCAAAAAAAGAAGAAAAAGAAATGAAAGAAATCTAAGGACGGGTGGCAATGAAATGAGAAATTTAGGGAAAGGGGTTTGGAGACAATGACGAGTACAGAAGACTAAGAAAGGGTTGGTGGGTGGTAGCAAATGGTTGTAAGATGAATAAAGAAATTTAAGTCGTGGTTTGGTAAATATTTTGGATTAAATAATCACAAAATGACAAAAAAAAAATTACAAAATCATAAAACGTCAAAACACTTGAGTTGGGATGCAAAATTACCAAACTGACCCATATATAAACAAAAAGTCAAAAAACATCATTTCCAAGTTGAGGGCAATTTTGTCATTTCAATGTAAAAAAGCCAAAAAAAATAAAACAAGAAAACCAAACAAACAAAAAAGTCTTAAGCTAAAAAAAATTTAAAAACTAACTAAAAAAGTCATTGCCAAACAAATCCTAAATTTTCAAATTCACAGGTTTGAGAAGTAAAAAATTAATTGTATGTAGAAGCAAAATATCGTTTAAAAAAAAAAAAAAGTATAATAAAATGGTGTTATGATGTAAATAGAAACACCTTTGTTTTTCTCAAAATAAAACAAAAGGCTTGTGAGACGAGAGGCTTATATTTGTGTAACAAAAACAACTTATTATAGTCATTATTAATTACACTCTTCAAAAAAAAAATTAAAAAAAATAAAATAAAAATTGTTTCATCATTTACACCATCCACAAGGCCAAACAAATCTTGATCTTGAATTTTAAATATTCTTTTTAAATCCCAAATATTTCAAATGTTAACTCTTACACCCACCTAACCACCACTATTTTCAACCCTTTTTTACCTCTGTGAAACCACCCTCCACCCCTACAACCATAACTCTGTAGTGAGAAAAAGATAGAGGTTAAAGGTTTAGAAAATTTAAATTTTCAAAATTTAATAATGGGTGGTTATTGGGACAGACGGATAAGAGAGAGGGTTGAGGGTGGTGATGGCGGCAATAATGGGGGTGGTTTGATGAAGACAGTGGAGAAGGAAGTAAATTGTAACACCTTTAAAATAAAGAAGATAATTCAACCCGAGAGATTCATAAACATAATCGAAAATGTTATACTTTCATTAATCAGAATTTATATTACAAGAGATATATTATATGCATTATACTTTCATAAATGTTTATTCTGAAATTACAGCATATAACACTAGTTGATAGCAACAAAAATAAATGCCCTACGGGCTTACATCTTTCTAAGATATCACTTGGTTACAACAAAAGAAAGAGTCCTAGCTCTATTTATATAAAGCCGTCGGCTTGAATAAACATTTAAGCATTAATGTAACAAAAGCAGCCTTCAAATTTCTAGTCCTCCCAAGCTATGCCATTAGAGGTGGCATATCACTAGTACCTGAAAATGGTTTCCTAAATAGGGCAAGCCAAAGCCTAATAGAGATAAACTAACATGATATATGAGATTTAATTAAGATATATATGTCAGATAAAAGTCCAATGCTCAAGGCAAACTTACATTCTTTCCATTACCATTCAATTTTGATAACCACAACTTAATCTACTTCCATTCATTCATTTTAAATCAATGCATAAGTATAGTTCCTTATCATCTGAACAATCTCAAATGAAACTACAACTTATACATTTCAATAACATTCATTATTCAAACACTTCAAACTTCTTGCTATTTTACAGGTTCTCGTTCGAGAATCGACACCCAAATATACACATATAACGTTTCGGGACTTTCACCCTGGACACTCCAGCCAACTTAATTTAAAATAGAGTCCATCTCCTATCTCCTCCCAAACAATGAAGTACATCCCCTATCTCCTCCCAAATAATGATATATATACAATGTATTTAAAAGTGTTGTCATATACAATCACTATCCAAATCACATATTCAATGGTTTAATCAAACCATCATATTCAATGACATAATTCAAATGACCAGTTTCAATTCACCTAGTCCTTATACAGTTTCTATAACAATCATAATTATCCTCTACCGATAGCCTAAAACAGACATTTCTAAACAGATATACAATCTATCAACAGATAATTTATCAAATTTTTCATAGATAAGTGATTTATCAAATCTAACTATACCACTCATTCACACATCCTCCCAAATTCCACAACTTATACAAAATGACAAATACCTAGGTTAAAAATCATATCAAGGTGTAGAATGTCCTTACCTCAAGTGTAAAAGCTCAAATGAAATGAAGAAGAATCTCAAAAGTATCCAAACTCGATTTGTTCGGATCAAGAGGAAGTCCACAATATGCTCTAACTCTTTATCAAAGGGAGTAGAGAGACCTTTAGATCATGGAGTATTTGTAGAGAGAGAGAGTGCCGGATTAGGGTTTTAGGGCAAAAAGATGTAAAATTTCTGTATAAGAATGAGCTGCTGCGAACTAATATATGCGACCTTCGCTCGAGCGAAGGAATTGTCGCTCGGGCGACCAGACACAACGAGTGGCCTCGCTCGAGGGCAAAATGCAAAGCTTTAGAAGTTTTATGAGACGACACGCCACTGAAAGAAGAAACCTCGCTCGAGCGAAGCACTTCACCTTTCCAGAAATTCTACGTCTGGAAAAGAAACCTGAGGACTCTCAATTCTTGCTCGAGTGCAAGAAATCTCGTTCGAGCAAAGGAGTGAATTTTACAAGGCTCGCTCGAGCGTAAGAAGCCTCACTCGAGTAAAGAAGCCAAAATCTAGACAACAACAATCTAGGCTAACTAACAACCAACCTGTCTCAAACACACCCAACATATTCCAAAGATCAAATTCAAAGAGTTAAAGAAGGAAAACGAGAAATGGACAACAATATACAACCACGGAACCTGAGTCCAGAATACAACAAAAGTCAGGTCAAAACTGGAATTGCCATATAAATGGAAAGAGAAACAAGGATTTTGAATTTTTAAGGTTTGAGTATTTTCAAATAATTTTATATAAGGATAAAATTGTAATAGAATTTTTTTAAAAAAAAATAGGGTTGTAATGAGTTATTTTTCTGCTGTAAATTTAAGTATATTGTGAAATAGGGTGATTAACAAAAACTACTACTTACACACCTTTTCTAATTAAAAAAGAAAAAAAAGAAAGTTTTATCTCTTTATATTTAACAAAATATCAAGTATTACCTCATTTTTACATCCTTATTCTTTTAAATCCCAACTCTACCCCACCCCTAACCACTACCTTTGGTTATCACAGTTGTCACCTCCGACCAATAACCCCAGTCTTCCTTATCTTGCAGCAACCTAAAATTGTGAAAGTTTTATCTCACTTTACATGAGCAATATTTTAAATTTGTGCATGTGGATCATTTATTCAGGATGTTTTAAAAAGTTGGTATTTAATTTTTTAACCTTTTTTTTTTTGACAAAAAATTGACTTGTTTTTGGGTAAAACAGTTGATTTTTTTGATTAAAAGAGTTAAAAAGTTAACTTTTTTTTAGGATGTTGCCAAAATGAGCCTCGGTCATTAAGAATAAAAATGACAGTCGCAATTGATAAGAATAACAACTATAATTGTTAAAGGTTACATCAGTCGTCCAACTTACAAAATTTGAGCGATTTAGACGGGATGAAATTTGATGTATCACCCATTTTTCTTGTTTTATGTCGCCGCAGTGAATTATTGCTCATCTCACAGGAGCCTCCTTGATCAGCAGATTATGTTACATCTGGACCATTCGTACACACCAGATGTAAAGTGGGACCAAGTGAAAACAAATCAATCCTTCCACAAGTCGCCAAGTGTCATCAAAACAACCGCTGGATGGCCCAAAGAAAAGGCATCATATCCATGTATAGGCCTACAATTGCCACGTGTTGCCCACCTCCTGAAATGGCACTATTGCCCTTTCTTCTCCTAATCGTCCCCGTCATCTCTCACCGGCAATCTCTTTCTTGTAATAGATAGTTATATTTTCTCTCTCTAGAAAATTAGGTTTCTCAAGATCCAAGCACTCCCAAACACGTATTCTTCATTTTCTCTCTCTTCCCTAGACAAAGTTTGGGCCTTTTCTCTCTCTCCTACATCTACACAAGGTTCGATACATTCACATCTCTGTCTTTTGGTTTAATTTTTTGCGGAATTGATGTTTCGATTGGGAAATAATTCTTGTGTTTTGTTATGTTGTTGAATTTTGTGTAATTTAGCTTGATTTGTGTTTCGATCTACTGATAATTACTGTTGTTGCATTCAATTGTTGTGTTTGTGTGTGAAATTGTGTGTTTGAGTGCGGTGGATCAGATGTTAATAGTATGAATTTTTAGTTTTTGACTCAGTTTGCTAAAGGTTTCTACTGTTTGAAGTTTGGGTTTTGTGTGATTTAGTGGATTGGGTTTTTATCAGGTTTTGAAGCATTCTTGATGATATCACTGATTATGATTTAGGGGTTTGATTATCTGCTGTTTATTTTCTGAAAATTCACTGAAATTCTACTCAATTTAAGTGTTGTGTGATCTAGTGGATTGGGTTTTTATTAGGTTTTGAAGCATTCTTGATGATATCACTGATTATAATTTAGGGTTTTGATTATCTGCCTTTTGTTTTCTGACTTCACTGAAATTCTACTCAATTTGGGTGAACAATTGTTCACCACGTTTTCTGGAGGCCTAAAGAGTGAAATTTCAAGTCTTTATGTACTTTTACCCTATATTTATTCTATCAATATATTCTATTATATAAAGCACACAAATCATTTGGTGTGAATTTCGTCACCTAATTTTGATTTCCAAAAATAACTACAACAATACTAGATTTCTCTAAATATTTGGCTTTGCCTAGCAGTTACTTTATGGATAAAAAAGTGAAAAATCAACCAATAAAAACCGATGTGTTTAGTTGCCCGCTACTATCTTCACTCTCACCCATGATTTCCAAGAGCAATTTCAATTGCATACATTAATGTGCGTAGGTCTTCTAGTATATATTTGCACATTGTACACACATACATATAATCAACATGTCCTTGTTTGATTTCCCAAGAGTGACAGTGTATGAGTAGACTTTCATTGTCTAGCTATGTTTTCAATTTCATCTGTAATTAATGAGGACAGGTTTGTCAAGACCCTGATGCAGGTGTACCGATCACACATCATTATTTCTCTAATTTTAGTAATTGTGTCCATTGGTTGTCGTTCGTTGGGTGCATAAATTGTTTCATCTGTTGCTCTAGAGGGGTTTTTTTTTCCTGTCAAATTTCTGTCTTAGATATTAGATTATTTGTTTTTACTGCAGGGGTGGAAGGCCATGTAACTTGTTTGAACCAGACTTGAAGTGTTACGTTCTCAATTTCAATTGGCTTACTTGTTCTATTGGTGTACACATGGGTAAATGCAAGGGTTGTGGGAAGTTAGGAAGAATGGTGTCAAGACATGGGTCTCTCAGTGTGTACGATTTTTCTCTTCTGCTCTCACCTGTTGTTTCTGTTTGGGAATGCATTGTGCGTAAGATAAAGTATCCACTAAGACCCGAGTGGGTGTAGGTGTATGTCTTGACGTTAAATTATTCCAAGTTTGGAATTGATTAGTATTTACTAGTATAGAAACCTATAAAAGGGGGGAAAATAAATAAAAGAAACATTTATAGAGATAATGTATACATCTTAGTTTTATTTAAGAGAAAGAAGTTAAGCAAACAAGACTGAGTAGGTAGAGAGGTTGGTAATCGAATTGGAAACATGGAGTGCACCAAAGTTCCACCTGGTGTTAGAAAAGCGAAGAAGAAGCAGGTGAAGGACGAGTTAGATCGCATCAAACAGGCTGAGAAGAAAAAGAGGCGGTTGGAGAAAGCCCTGGCTACGTCAGCAGCCATCCGTTCTGAGCTAGAAAAGAAGAAACAGAAAAAGATTGAAGAACAACAGAGGCTTGACGAGGAGGGTGCTGCAATTGCTGAGGCAGTTGCCCTTCATGTCCTACTTGGTGAAGACTCGGAGGATTCATGCAAGATTATGCTGAAGAACGATACAGGGTTCGGTGCTTGGGATTGTGCTAGCAATGACCTCTTTATGGGTGGAACGAGAGTGATCCTTCCTCATCAGGACCTCTCAAAACATTCATTGGAAGGAAGCAGGTGGGTTCCTTGTGCTCATGGATCTGAATGCAAATGGAACGAGTGGGGAAACAGTGATGGGTCAGTCTCTCTTGGGCCTTTTGGGTTGGATCTTTACACGCCATATTCTGATGATAGAGTTTGGGAGACAGCGGAAATTTCTGCGGGTCATATTGCAGCACAGGCTGTTGCCTCACTCCAAATTGCAGAAGATGCACATGTTGACTCTTACGTATTCAACAGAATGTTACGAGGGTAAGAAGACCACCAGATGAACAGTCTCATTTACGTGTTCTCCGCACCGTGTGGTATCGTTTATCGTAGTCATGGTTCTCAATAATGTTGTGTATATATTTGTCGTGCCCGAGCCCTTTCCGTTCATTGGATATGAAGCTTTTATTCTTTTTGAGTGACATGATTTTGAGTTGTCTTAAAGCTTGCTATGTCATTGTGAAGTGTTTGCGGGACAGTGACATCAATGAGCCATATATCCGTTTTCTCTGCAGAGAGTGATTTCCATGAATATCAGATTAATGTCATTGTATCTGAGTTTCGATGTAGTATCAAATTAATGCATCTATTTTGTGTTCCCAGTTTTGTGGTTGCATTGCGTACCAAATTACACGTCTCCAAGATTCCTCAGTTGAATATATCTTCTCTCAAATGTGATGACAGTTTGGATTCATGAAAGAGTTTATCTTGCAAGTACTATTTCTTAATTACCGTTTGTTTTCACCGCTCAGGCGGTTGGTTTGTCTGTGTCTGAGTTTTACTTTGTTCAGCTGTCAAACATACAAGTTACATTGAAAAATTAAAGGAGTTGAACTATGGAAATTGTCTGATCCTAATTGCATTAACACATTCAATCTCATCAAACTAACAATTCTTGTACATCAGTAACTATGGTCTGACAGCTGTTGAATCACACATTTGTAACCGGTTTTGTTCAATTGAAAACACAGAAAGGGTGACCATCACATAACTGCCAAATATTCTGGACAACTTATGATCGGTTAGCAGAAAACACTGGACAAAAATCAGCTATAGTTCTACATGATTGTTTCCAACGACTGCTTTAGGACCGATCATGTTACATTCAGGATGACAAGAAATAACACAAGATATGCAATCACTTCATTGTAATTCAGATTCTTCGGAAGAAACAGGCAAATGTGACAGTCAAAAAGAAAGTAACTTTAAGCATTTTACAATGATTCACAAAAGAATAACTGTGACAATGGCTTCGGAAGGTTTTTAACTAGTACAACACAAAACAATGATGCTGGAGTAGAAAACTTCCTCAAATATCATGGCATCAAGTTATGCTGAATGGGTCCTTTTGCTGATGTATCTGGTCATTGCTGCTGATGTCGAACCACAGCCTCCTCTTGGTTTTCTAGTTCTGAACTACTACTGGATGGTTTGGCACCATTTGAAACAAGGTTTTTAAACCAACTACCTTGGAATCTCGGACTCCCTCTGTTGGTACTGCCTGGAGACTCAGCTGCAACAGACTGGTTGGAAGTAACACCCAGAAGGAACCGGTAGGCCACTTTGCTAGCCGATACAATCTCTGTTTTAGCTTGTCTCAGCTGCAACCGACAAAAACCACCAGAGAGAGAAGCTACATTTAACAAGCACCAAATCTAAGAGAACACAATTGAAACAAGCCAGAAAAAGGTCAATACTCAACACAGTCATTCATTTATCCTTGAATTTTCAACTCCCGTAGGAGTCTAGGCTGTGTCTCAGTCCCAGTGTGGCTGATCCTCCTCTCAGACCAACTACTAATCATTGCCTTGGTAAGCTATTGCCTCACCAACTAGCAAATCAGAAGCGAATTTGCAATCTAGAATTTTATAAATACTGATATTGGCTTTTTTAGTGTTTTTGTCTTCTTCAGAATCTAAAAAAGCACATGCATTGGTGAAGTCACCAAAAAAATTGCTTCTTTGTGAACAGGAAAGTTGAGTGGGCGGTGGGCTTTAGTTTTTTTAGCTGATGACAAACAAGCTTTTCACTTTTTGGCTTATTTAGCCAAAAAAAGCTAAAAAGGTGTTTTTTTAGCTTTACCCCAAACAGGGCCTAATGTGCTACCAACAAGTCTATACTGCAAAAGAAAACTCTGTAGCAAACCAGTTGTAGGCAAATTTAAACTGTCCATATCATGGTAGAAATTCAATTTATTGAGAGTATGGATGTATGTGTTTTTGGATTTGAGGTAAAACCACAGAAGCAGAGTATGACAATCTTACCCGTAATGCTGTGTTTCCTGCTATTTCTGCTGCGGTATCACCCGCATTTGCAAACCGATTAACCCAACCTGTTACAGAAGCTATAAGAACATCTTCTACATTGTCAATGACAACCATAGAATAATTGAGGTTAAAACACATTTCTTATTTTCATTGGTAAAAGAAAACAGGACAAAAGCACCAAGGTTGCAGTCAACTATAACCAAAACTACTAGTACCAACTAAGAAGCACAGACAAATCTAAGAAGGTACCGTGTCATGTCCAACACCGTGTCAAGACACCGACATGACAAGACACTTGTCGGACACTTCCCAACACTTTACACAAGAAACACATTATAAGTTTGTATAAAATACTTCAAACATCTCAAATACCGTGTTACACATTTTGTAATCTGTGGATCTCAGCAATATTCAAGTTTTATGTTAAAAGCTAAGTCAGATTAATTAGAAACCAATGTTACTCGAACTTTTCTAAATTTGTTAAGTACCCGTGTCAAAAACTTGAGTCAGGATATGGGATATATCTTCGACATGTCTAGTTGGCCATGCACCTACAATTATGCTTTAAGTAATACTATGCATAGGATTCTGCTTTTATGAATAAAAAGTTTTATGTTAGTTTGAAAACATCATTTTACCCTAAATAAATGAAAACAAATGAGTCCATGTAACTTAGTTGGAAACTAATACCACTATTACATGGTTAACAAAACCCATAAGTAACATATTCAAGTAATTCATAAAAATGGAGACCTCATTCATATTCATGCTTTATACTAGAACCAGATTTATACTAGACTGGGAAACTTGTTACATACAAGTCAATTATCTAGGTTGATGAGTGAAGACAGTAGAATATAATGGAACTAAATTGCACGGAAATATTTCGGGTCAACGAACAAGACTGCAAAGACTATATCCATCTTCACTTTGTATGCCACATCTCAGCACTATATGCCGCATATAGGACAAATGAATTTGCATGGGGAAGAAACACTGCATCACACATTTTCTCTAGGAACAGTGGACGTTAATTAGACTTATGGTTGGAAATTGATTCATAAATGCAAAGGAAATATTTTAGAATCGTTTGTATTAAAAAGAAAAAACAAAAATCCCAAGTAAGGATGCCAAGGACTTTGAGAGAGAGAGCAACGCAAATTACCAGGAAGTTTAGGCACACCAAGCCTTTCACAGAACTCATCACAGAAGTGATTGCAGTTTTTTGACAGCAAGTCATACGAGCATCCAGGCCACTCCCGACTTAGTTCCCTCAGGATCTGATTGACCTTGAATATAGAAAAGTTTGTTTCCCCAAGAACAATGCATTCACGATATGTATACATCGGATTCTTTTCAACCGGGCAACTAAAAACTCCAGTACCTTGTTCACAGAACCCAAACGACCATTCCTCGTCTCCGTAAACCTGCCATCATTTCACATTCCATCTAATTAAGCAGAATAAAATCTCCATATGCACTTTGACACAACATGAACTTAAAAATCACAGTATGACCACTAACATAAAGTCACATCTATACATGGTTAATGAAGTAATACAAATGCAAGAAATATGCTTCTGCTATGTAAATCGAAAATCAGTTAAACACTTGTGAATTGGAAAATGGCATATTACAAGAGATAAAGAGTTGTGGTACTCTACAAAGAACTTAATATGTGAATGAAGTATTATGATACATGATGCAAAAGGTTCCAAACAAATCAAGGGGGAAGGAGGAAACACATGCAAGCATTTTGTAATGCTTTCAAATGTTTTCCCAAGTAGTGACAATTAGGTCCTTCTAATTCTCCTCTAAAGATTGAATTAAAAAAAATTGGATAGCGTTTGGTAGAGCTTTCTAAATATGATTTGAGAATAGGAGTTATATTTTGAATTTGTGAGTTTTAGAATTATGATTTGAGTGTGAAAAATTTGTTTGGTGAATGAGTTTTGAAAAGAATTTTGAATTGAGTGGAGAATTTTTGATGTGAAATGATATTTGATACAAAAACTTACAACTCATAACCAAACATACAACTCAAAATTCTATTGACACTCATAAAAAATTCAAAAAATATTTTTTGTTGAATATATAAAAATTCACATGTGTAAAATAATAATAATAATAATAATAATAATTTGCACTGTTCTAGTCAACTGGTTAGTCCAAATTTTCCCGCTTTCAACCAAGTTTTCAAAACTAAGCGTGGAATTAATTTTTAAAAGCTGCAAACAAACGTCATATGCAAATTAAAGGGTGGAACTAAAGTTCCAAAACCCTTCCAAACACAGTCTTAATATTTCAAAAGTGCGCAGTTAGGTCCTTCTAATTCTCCTCTAAAGATTGAATTAAAAAAATTTAATATTTCAAATATTAGTTGCAAAAGGCCACTTGAAACAAGCAACTTGATGATATCATGAATGAAAGAAAAGAAGTAATCTGATGATATTACTTTCTATTTAGGCACTATTTGGCATAAACTAAATAAGTGCACTTACTTAGATAAGTGCACTTATTTGGATCACATCACCACTATTGCATTGTGCTTTGCAGATTAGAGCATTTTGGGTTGTTACTAAAGCAATTAAAAAGAGAAAATCAAAAGAAGAGGGTTGAAATGGTCATTGTGGGTGCAGTTTTATAATGACATTTCTCTACATTAATTGCTTTGGATGGAACTCATATATTCCTGATGCATATAAAGATGACACTATGTCATATCTGGTTTTCTAAACAATACAGAAGTATCAAGACTCCAGTCAACATGGAATCAATAAGTACTAAAAAAGTAATTGTTAGGATTAAATACTGAAAAGAACCATAATCCACAAAAATGAATAAATTTATGGAGCATAAAGATGCTTTCTAAAAAGAGAACAAAAAAGAAGATAATAGTTGACAGCCATGACCACTATTATGTGAATCAACCAGGATAATAAGTAACATGGATAAGCTGGTTGGAGAGGAAGAATCCCTTTCATAGAACTCTCAATCAATGGCAAAATTGTGGGCACTGTTCAACAGTGAGAAGGTTCTTCCATTCTTTATTTGCCATAATAGAATGCACACCACCAACCAACCTATTAAATAAACACAAGGTATATAGTAAACATATATGTGTTGAATGAATCTGATAGGAAATTGAATCATGAAATTGACCCATGATAATAAGCTAGAGCATAGGTCTTCTACTCTCTGCACTGCTGTTTGCTCTCTTTTAGATGGGACTGAGAAGCTCATTATGTGAGAGTAGGGCCTGACCATCTTATATAGGGTGTTGAGCCTAACCCATCAAGGACTCAGATAACCCTTACCACAATCCTCCATCCTTATTGTACACTTAGCTATGGTGTAACTAAGGTGTGCCTTAACCCCAAGAGAAAACGATCACTAGCCATCGGATGCAATCACCAGCATGCCTTGTAGGTTCAAGCTAGTGTTTTTAAAGGCTCAAGGCGCACCAAGGTGCTAAAGGTCTCTTGGGGCCTAGGCGCAAGGCACAAGGTGAGGTGCGGGCTTTATTAAAGCAAGACACACAGTCTTAGTAAAAAATAGATAAATTAACATAGACTAATGATTCATACTAATACTAAGACAATTTTTAAAAAAATAATAATAATAAAAAAAAACAAAGACATATAATTGCAAAAAAATAATAAATAAATAAAAAACAGAGACATGCATGAAAGAGAAGCAAAAAAAAAACAGAGAAGGAGAAGAAGAAGAAAAAGAAGACTGCTGCTCTTCTCATTTTTGCAAACTGCTGCTATTCTCATTTTTGCATTATTCCATGTAACAGATAAGAAGAAGAAAGAGAAGAACAGAGAACAAAGAAGAAGCCGGGGAAAAAAAAAATCAAAGAGCAAGAAACTGAGTTGAAGAAGCAGGAAAAAGAAAAAGACAAAGAGCACAGAAGAAGAGAGAGAGTCGAAGTCAAAGAAGCAAAAAAAAAAAAAAAACAGAGAGCAACCAGTGAAGAAGACGAAGAAGGGAAAAAAAAAAAAATATATATATATATAGTAACTTGAAGAAGCAATGAAGATGAAGGGGGAGAAGAAAAAAAAATATCTAGCAACCAGTAAAGAAAGACGAAGAGGAAGAAGAAGGGAAAAAAAAAGGTCGAATCAAATACCCAGCAACCAGCAAAGAAGGAGGAGGAGGCGGAGGAGGAGAAGAACTTACCTCAATCGAAGTCGAGAGAGATGAGTCCAGAGGAAGAGACGACACAGATTTCTTTGATAGATTAGGGATTTGAGTCGATTAATTCGGGTTGAGTTGCATTGTATGAGTTGTAATCCTATGTTGTTGGAGCCTTTCGAACACAGATCAGAGCCGTTAGATCAGAATCATAAAAAAAAGTGAGAAGCCCTTTGAGGCTTGTGCTTTTCAACGCTTGGCCAAGTCAAGGCCAAGGCGCACGACTTATTAAACGTGCCTCGCCTTGGATCCCTTCAGGCGCACTGCTTGCACCTTGCGCCTAGGCGCACCTTTCACAACCCTGGTCCGAGCAACAACCAATCAGGTTTTTCACAATTCAAAATCAATTTGCATATTAGCCCACAATGAATTCTAACATTCTCCCAGTTGGGCCATGTATGACAATTGGATTATCATTTGTAAAAATATTTTCAAAATGACTCTTCTAGTTTAACACTTGTCAAGTGGCCACTCATTTAAACATTGCTCGTAATAGGCTTCACCTTGGGGTCAAGACCTAGTCTAGTAACCACTAATATGACCGAATCATGGCAATCAATACCTCTCTTCAAGGGATATATGACCTTCTATAGCTATAGTACTAGCAATTATACCGACATAATGGCTGCCATAAAGGATGGTAGTGATGATAATCATGAGAACAGATATAAAAGTCATCACCATGCCTATTCTCAAATTTATCCAACTTTATTATTCATTTAACAAGAACATTCAGAACACTTCCATTAAACCATTATGAAGCCAACACGTCATACAAATAAAACATGTACAAACCAGTGTCATTAAAAGAGCGCCTAGGCGTGCGTGCCTAGGCTCAAGGCACAGCCATGCCCACCCCCTGCGCCTTGCAATGGTCAAGGCAAGGCGACTTCACTAAGGCGCGACTACAGCGCGCGACTGGAACAAGGTGCAAGAGGGCTTTTTTTTTTTATTCGAATTGGACCATTGAAATTACATGGCTCAGCTACAGCAGATCATGTCCTTCAAATATACATGCTAATATTGTCGATTTAGCCCCAAATCAAAAAAAAGAAAAAAGAAAACCCTAATCCAAAGCTCTGAAGAAGTCGAACTCGTCATCCAGTCTAAAAGTTTCAAATGTGCAAGTATGTTCTTCTTCTCTTTGTTTCTTTGTCTCTTCTTCCCCTTCTCTTCATCTGTTCTTCTCTTCTCTCTTCTTTTCTCTTCTCTTCTCTTCATCAGTCGTCTTCTTCTTCTTCTTCTTCTTCTTCTGTTCTTCTCTTCCCCATGTTGCCACCTTCCTATTTTTCGTTTATTTTCTAGAATGCTCTGTTTTTGTCTATAGAGTTAGGCTGAGTTGAGATTTTTAGGGCTTCAAATATAACCACGCTGTCTTCCTCTCTGCTTTTCTTTTTGCTTTTATTTTCTACTTTTCTTCTTCTCCTTTTTATTTATTTTATTTTCTTCTCTACTTTTCTTCTATGGACTGCTCTATTTATTAAATATTTATTCTAAATTGCTCTGTTTTTTCTCTACTTCTATGATTTAGTTGACCTTTAGATCATGGATATTCGTGTTTTATATTGAACTTTGGAATATTACTCATTTGTCTATGTTAAAATAGCGATATTTGTTGATATTTATTTTTTAAAATGTTCAATGTTTCATTTTGTTTATGTTATACCAATTAGTTATTTACTTATATGCTTCATATTAAATTATATTATTTCAACCTGCCATGGTGCGCCTTACTTCGATGAAACCCACACCTCGCCCTGCGCGTAAGGCCTTAGGAGACCTTGGCGCCTTGGTGCGCTTATCACTTTTAATAACACTAGTACAAACAGTAATATTATAATAGTTAAGAGAGTAAACATACAACCAATAAAATATTTCATTACAACATGGTTACACAAAAGTCATTAATCAGTTATCTCAAAACTTTCAATTATTCCCATATTAGTTACATGTTTCATAAACATTATGGGATAATCTTCTTGTCAATGAATCAACAATCATATTCTCTCTACTGATGTGCTATACAAATGTCTGTAACTCTATTAACTTTTTTCCTACAACAAGATACTTAATTTCCATGTGATTAGAAGAAGTAGAACTCTTGTTGTTCTTGACAAATGAAACAATTTCAGAATTATCAGAGTAAATTATTGTAGGCTTGGAATAGAATCAACAAACCTAGGCCTAGAGATAAAATTCCCCAACTACATAATTTTAACAGTATCTTCATATTAAGTCACAAATTTTGCCAGCATAGTGGATGAAGTAACAAGTAATTGTTTGACATAATAGCAAAACATTATCTATAATTGATTGTGTATCAACACTAACACTCAATGTAGAGTATGAATAACTAATTGTTTCCGATTTATCTGATTTACTATATGTGAGCATGAAGATTTTGGTTCTTTGCAAATAAAGCATGACCTTCTTACCAATCTTCCAATGCTCCAATCCAAGATTGCCTCAATATTTTTGAAGCACAATGATTACCATGTCAGGTTTTATACAAACTCAGATATATCCAGGCTAACAACTGTAAAAGCATAAAATACATTTTTCATCTGCTTAACTTCCAAATCATTCCTTGCCGTTTGGATACTGATAATTATTCAATCTCACCTTCATAAAATGTGTTTTACCAAGAGAGCATGCCTGCTTTATGAAATGAATGCTCGCAAAGTAAAGTTTAACCGGCTATGATTATGATCACGACGGATCTCAATGGCAATAATAAAAGATCTCCCAAGATCCTTTATCTCAAAATTATTAAAAGAAAATATTTAGTCTCGAGTGGTAAACTTGAGTTACTACTTACTAACCATACAAAACCATAGAGATAACTTTGCTCCCACTAATCTTGAAATAAAATACATTGATGCAATGCATTCTCTTGAAAACCAAAAGAGTGCCAAAGAGATTATTACCTCATGAAATTTCATATACAATTGTCTTGAGGCTTATTTCAAACCATAAATTAACTTTGGCTAGCAAGTAAAATGTTCGCTTGCTTTTGCTCATACTCCCACTATTATGGTTGGGATGAGAAGATCTGCATCCTTTTTTGTCCAGTTGGGTAACCAGCAAGATAGCAAATGATTGTCCTTTCATCGATTTTCTTCTCTTGTGGGTCATAGAATCATGTTTTTGCCTAACAACCTCGTACTAGAGAATGATTACGAGTAGACTTTCTTCCAGTCCACCACTCATATAATCTTAGAAACAAATTTAGTACTAATAAGTTAGTAGGGACTCGTACTCTTTATCATATCCATGAAACTTGAAAGTGGTAAAAAATTGTAACAAGGGTACCTGAAGCTATTCCTATAATAGGATTGCCTTTGGTAGAATTATGGCGTGGAACTGCTAGTGTGGGACAATCTACTTTGCAATTGTGTCTTTTCTACCACTCAATTTGTTCAAATGTTTGGAGCGTTATATACTGATTCGTTGTCCCACATTCTTTTAAGAACTCCATAATATAAAATTAAAAAAGGCCCTTACTTTGTCTAAATATTTACAATAATACTTTAATCCCTGTTAAATCAACAACTTTTGTCTCTTTCCCTCTCAAGTTGTTTTCCAATTTCAATTTTATGAGTTTTGAATAACTGTGCATTTATCTTTTCATTGATGAGATAAAAATAACCATGTGAGAATAGTCCAGTGGTTGAAAAAACACGTCTTCAATCAATCTATCCACAAGGTCTCATGAGAAGTGTCCCAAAAGTCTATGACAAAATTTGGATATAATGTTATAGCCCCATTTTATGCTTCCTCTTTTTCTTTTTTCTTTTTCTTCTTCTTTTTTTTTTTTTTTTTTAATAACTAGGTGTCCGAGCCAACTTACGCACACAATTTCTTTTCAACTAGTCTGACTTTATTTCTTGTAATGGCCAGTCTTCTGACATTGAAAATAGGTATATATAAGCATTGGTATATGCATTCCTTTCAATTTTGTGACAACCTCTAAACATTTTGAGCCAAGCACTTCCCTTAAAACAGATGTAATACATCAGAAAAAAAAAATATACAAAATGTTGCTTTAGAACCTCAAGGTATTTCATGCATCTCAAGCTGCATCAGATACACGAATTAAATTTGTTAGGAGCAGACAAGATGAAGTGATACCTAAAAGACTATTGAAATTCATAGTTCTCTATATTTCAATTTCACAGATGTCTAAACTTTTTTTTTCCATCAAATTTAAATTTAATGAAATAAGGACAGTTTTGTTGGTCCAACCACGAACTCAAATTTATATCAAATGAGGGAAAATCAAAAACTTTTATCAAATAGAGGGAGGCTTAAGCATTTCATCAAATTGAGAAAGTAGCTGTTATTGTTGCAAGTAGCCGTTGGGATGTCATAGTACACTAGATGACCGGCCGGTTGTCAAGCCGGTTGTCCCTTGCAAAAATGGAGAGAAATTTATACAAACCAGTTGACTGCGTAGACATCCTCCCGGTCGTCATCCCTGTCGACCGGTTGTTTGATAAAAATTGAAAATTTAGCATTGGTATTAGATGAAACTTTTAACCCAAATCTTTACTCAAATTTGATGGGGAAAAAAATAAAAAATAAAAGCAAGCGTTGGAGATGCTTTGAGACTATCTCCAATGGTTCATCAAATCCATCATCAAATTTAAATTTGATGAAAAAAACTTAATTTTTGTTCCTCCAAAAGTTCATCAAATCCATCATCAAATCCAAGATTTCTCAAATAATTGAGGAACGATATGTCTTTTATCATATCACTGTTCATTACCAAATCACTGTTCATTACCATTTGATTTTTACCCCAATGACCACCTCAAAAATTTGTAAAATAATTACCCTGGCCGGTCGACCTGCCGATTGTCCGCCAGTCGACTGGTGGTTTGATGAAAGCTTTAAAACACTCCGTTGGAACACTTTATATCAAATCAAAGTGAACTTTTACTCAAATTTGGTGGGAAAAAAAAAATGCACCAGGGGAGATGCCCTAAGGAAAATACATCTACAAATTACAATCAGTATTTTCAAACCTAACAATCAATGCAAATAACAACTTGATCCTAAATCGATTCGAGCTACACATCTAAAATAAAAAAACTCTCAATTGCTGATTTAACGAAAGACTCCAAAGAGCAGAGTACACAAACCAAACAAGCAAATGCAATTCAAACCATTGTATAATTACAGGAATATACAAGAAAATTGTGTTTGTTCGATCGAAGTCATAATCTCAACATCAGAGCACCGATTAACGAAACTAAAACCCTAGATCTCAAATCTAATCAAAGATTCGCGTTTTCATAAATACGTGTATATATATGTATATATATATATAGAGAGAGAGAGAGAGAGAGACCTGAACGGCGCTGTGGAAGATGCCACCGAGACCGATACCGTCTTTGAAGATCTTGTTAATCTGAACAATGGTGTTGTTCGTCTTATCTGAATCGCTATTCGTCACGTCGTATATGTGGAGGATCACCTCCGTCATCTTCAAAACCCTAACCTTCTCTCTCTCTCTCTCTCTGTGTGTGCAGAGGCTGAATCAAGAAACCCTGAACCTCTCTCTCTCTCCTCGATTTTGAGAGCTAGAGCTCTCTTCAATGATGGAATTCAAATTGAAGAAACAACACAATCATTAACAGCACCACCACCACCGATCAGATAAACAAACAAAAAAAAAGAGACAAAAGCAAATCATTATCACCGTCAATTATCTTCTTTTTCGCGTTGGCTCTCTCGTGCTTTGATTATTGCCTCGATTTACTCAAATGTGTACAATTTTGCTTTGCCTTTTCCCTTGCAGATATAAATACCGTTTTTCGTTTCGTTTTCAAGTTTCAAAAACAGAAGTTTACGGTGTCGTAGTAAAAAATTTCCCTTTGAGAAATTCCACATAATATTTTTTCCCCAGTATGGATAGTTAATAGTTTAATTATTAATTTTTATTTTCATCTTGTACATCAATTATAACAATTATACTCTTAACTCATATATTATACATACACTCCTCAACTTTCTTTTCACATATTAGGAGTGGTTTGGGATGATCTAAATAAGCGTACTTTTTGACTTTTTGTAAAATATGAGTTTGGTATGAGTTAGGTTTAAAAAGTTGGGTATGGGTTAGATTTGAAGTGATCTGGTAAAGAAGTGATATAACTAAAATAAGATGATATGACTTGAATAGAATAATGACTTTTTGATTTTTTTAAATACCCCAAACAAGGCTTTAAACTCTTTTTTCACATACCTATTCAAAGTTAAAGAGTAACATCTTCCCTATTTCTGTTCATAATAAAGACTTCAATAGTGACAACAAACTCCATTAAACAAAATAAAAACTTGAGACACTCCATTGAAGACCCTTCTCCTCCTCCATTAGACACACTAGTTCACGAATCTATTGAAGCTAACTATTACTTGGTTTCAATTTCATTATATTTAGTACCATTTCGTTTTCTTTGTCTAGTGCATTGACAAATTAGAAGAAATTCTTATGGACATTCGATACTAGTTTTTCGAAATTCAGTTTTTAATTCGATGCTTGGTTTTCAAATAATATTGCTTTTTTCGGCACTGTAATTCCGAAATATATTGATTTTTTTGACACTGTTGTTCCAAAATAAAATTTCCAATTTGACAGTTGAGATTCGAAGTGCTTTAAAAGCAATAGGTATCAGTTTTTTGTATTCCCCTTGCAGCATTACAAGTTACAACTCGGTCATAAACCCAACTGACGGATTTTTGCTTTTGGTTTAATTCACAGATTCAACATTTGGGAAAATGATCTTTTGTCAATAAGGCTTTGAATTTCCATGAGATACAATTGGTGTCATATTTTTCTTGATTGAGAAGCATGGCAGGTTATGACCTCCCGTGGAAGTGTGCTTGTAATTATTTCATTGATTAGTAAATGAAAAACATAGTGAGAGAAAAACGAAAGAGAAGACGAGAATGATATGGGCCGATGTACAAGGCTGTGTTACTAGGTGACTTACACATGGCAATCAAGGTGGTGGAGCAAGCGAGATGCGTCGATTATGATGAAACTATGAAGATGTTTGAAGAGCTGGCGAGGTGTTGAGATGTTGAGATTTTTTTTTTTTTTTAATGACGTGTACAGATGATATTTTCAGATCATATTATGGTTGTTGGTAGATGTCCATTATGATCATTTTAGTTTAAGGTATAATTGTCATTAAAATAATATTTCATTAAGTGTGTGTGTATTAAGGCCAAGTTTGGCATCCCAATATAAGTGCACTTATTTCATCTTTTTATCTTTTTTGGGTCACATCAATCAATATCTCCTCTCTACTTTTTCTACACATAATACAAGAAAAGTCAAAAAATACACTTATTCTAAACTTCCCAAACTTGGCCTAAGATAATTAAGCGTGTGGAAATAAAATTTTCCTAATAGAATAGATGCTTCGATTTGGCTTTTGGTTAATTACGATAAGACTCTTAATTTTTACCAATTATCACTCTACTCTTACGCTGTGTTTAGTTAGATTTGGAAATGAATTTATAAAGAAAAAAGAGAAAAAATATATGTGTGTGTGTGTGTGTGAAACTAGGTAAAATTTGGTATATTTTACTTAGTTTTTTTCTTTTCTTTTTCAAATTTCTTCTCAAATTTCTCAATTAAACAAAGCGTCAGGATTGGACTAAAACAACCCATTAAAAAATAAAATATATGAAAATAGTTAATAATACAAAATGTCACAGTTAATCCATAATCATTTTATTTTTTTTCTCACAACTATTAAATCAATTATAAAAAAATTAACTATCTTCTCAAATACAATTATTTTAGTCAGACTTTGGATTGGTGAGAGAGATTGATTCATCAAAAGAAACAGAAACCGAATTGGGTTTCGTCAAGTCCCAATGAAGACCCTGTTATCCACAATTGTGTTCGAGATTGATCCACAACTGATGAGGTGGTTATCAAGAGGAGTGAAAGCTGTGGAGAGATGGAGAAGAAGTGACAAGTGGAGGAGAGAGAAAAGTAGAGAGAGAGTGTGAGTGATTTTGGTTTTGGTTTTAATTTATATTAAAAAATCAAATCAAATTTAAGAAGTAGGAGTTAAAAATTTTGTGATTCGTTTAATTACTGGTATAAATTTCAATGCCCAAGGTGGGGTGCTAGAAAGCCTATCTCTAGGTGATTTTTGGGCCTTTTCAGTGACTTTTTGGCATGTTTTCGATTAGTTTCAAAGACACGATTTGAATTTTTTATATGTAGGAAAAGAGGTTTGAGTGTTTCTCTCATGATTCGATATAATTTTTTAGATTTTCGATATTCACAATGGTTCTCTCTTCTTTCAATTCTCTTCTCTTATTGTTGTGAGTATTTTTCTTCTATAATTCTAGGTTACGACAATAGCCAAAGTATTGTGGTGATAGTGGTGGAGTTAGACAGTAGTGGCAAAACGACAACGACAACGGGTTTGGGCTTTCTTTTGATACAAATTTTGCTTTTCAAACCATATCTATAAGAAGATTGGTATTTTCCCTCCAATCGTAATTTTTTTTTGTTTTTGCAACTTTATAGTTATTGTCAGGTTGTTATTTGGCCTGAGAGGGTAATTTATATCAATAATTGGGCCGAGCTGGGTGTTGGGCCGAGGTAAGCCCAAACACGAAATGAAGCAAATACACCGGTCAGAAGAGTACTATGGATAGTTCGGTTGTCAACCGGGTACCCGTATCTCGGTCGCGGCTTGTCACGAGCTAGTCCGGTCCAAGAGAAGGAGATATTTAGATCGGTCTAAGGTACTTCGGGGGATAGACCGGTCTTGGGGTGGCACCGGTTCGGATATGTCAGTCCGGTTTAGCCAAGCCATAGTTCGGTTCTACCCTTTTATGGTTAGCTCGGTTGTAGCATGGTAAAGCCGAGGTAAGAGAAAGGAAAATAAGGGCCGAACTATAGGTTACTTCGGTCGTATTGAAGTTCGGCTGTGATGAAACCATCTCACTTGGTTTAAGCAGTGAGGGGGGTGTTGGAGGATAACCTCCAGGAGTTTGAATCCTAAGAGGACTCTACATGGAGGAGTAAGAGTCCTACTAGGATTGTGCTACGCGAAACCTATATAAGCTCACCAATATCACCTTTGGAGAGGTAATGCAATTTTGACTTCCTGAGTACACAGAGCTTTTGCCTATTTGATAATCTTTCTGACTTAGGCATCGGAGTGGTTTCCAGCACCCACCCGCCGGCTAGCTCACGTTTATGTTTTCAGGTGATAAAGCGACGTCGTACAGAGGAACGCAGACTTGATCAACAGGATTATACGAGAAGGTATATTTCCTCCCCGTACAATTGGCGCCGTCTGTGGGAATACAGACAAGAACAACCTCTTGATCAAGCTTTCTCTCGAACATCAATGGCGAATAACGAAGAGTTACCTCAGTCCGTCGTCGACGGACAAACTCCAGATGGGGCTGTAAGGCGAGAAGGCCTACCTTTAGTCGCTCCCATGGCGGATCTGGAGCCACAAAGACACAACTCCAGGAGGGATGCGAGGGGTCGAAGGCGAAATAATAGCCCTCATCCCTCTCGTTCGCAAAGCCCAGAAAGACAAAGGCGCAGAGTTGATCCTCAAATTTTGGAGGATCGCGTCAGAGAACAAGACGAATTGATCCGTAAGATGGCGGCAGACATGGAGTCTCTGAAACGCCAGATGAAAGGAAAAGCAGTGGCGACAGGAGAGGGGCGCAACAACAAAATGCCCCCTCGCCACTCAGAGGGTCGTAGTAGGAATTCTACACCCTCTCAACCAGATAACAGAAGCCTAAGGACAGGCGACACGCAATCCAGATCTTCCAGGACTCGTCACTCCAGGTCTGAGAGGACGAGGTCTGAGAGGTCGTACACTGAGGGAAGCACTTATTGGCCCTCACATACGCATCAGACGAGGTCTAGACAGACGGAATTACCCAGATCATCCGACCTACGATCCATGCTAGAAGAGAAGGCACGATGGAAGGAGGATGCCAGAGCGCGCGATCCACACAGGGTTCCTGCCTTGCAGCGGTTGGCTCCTCGGACGCATGGAAGCGTCGAGTTGGAATGCCAATGCCGCGCCCGGCATACGAACCAACGGACAAGGCATTGACGAGGCTGCAGACCTCACCATTCGTCCCGGCAATAGAGAACGCGCCTCTTCCGTCAGGCTTCCTACAGCTTAAATTCACAACGTATGAGGGGAAGACGGACCCCTACACACACTTTAGCCACTTTCGCCAGGTTATGGCTGTATACCGGCGGAACGAGGCCTTGATGTGCATCCTATTCCCTTCAAGCCTCGGCGACCTAGGCTTGACTTGGTTTGAAAAGCTTCCAGAGGGCAGCATAGCCTCTTGGGTCCAATTGGCAGAGGCGTTTGTAACTCGGTTCAGAACAAACACAAAAACCCCGGTGGAGATCGACCAGTTACTCTCCATCGACATGGGCGACAAGGAGACCCTGAGGTCATACAATAGTCGCTACTGGGAGACATTCAACCAGATTGGGGACTGCCCAACTAACCTCGCCATTGCGCAATATAAAAGAGGCCTTCGATCGGGAACGGTGAGGACTCTATCACCATGACGCTACCCCTCACCATGGAGGCCCTCATGGTGAGAGTGCATCGACATCGAGGTAGAAGAGGATGCGCCACAAAAGCGAAATCTGGCGCGACCCCAGCCCCAGAGAAGAAGACCTCAGCAAAGGTCAATACGGTAGATCGCCAAAACCGAAACGGACGAGGCAGGCGAGACAACGGCGAGGACCAGGACAAGAGATGGTTGAGAGTCCGCACTGCCATAACCACGGTTTTCAAAAAACCGATTTATCGTATACTTAGTGAGATTCGAGATGAGCCTTTCGTCAAGTGGCCAACCAAGCTAGGTGAGGCACAGAAGGACTACGATGACAGATCCAGGTGCACCTTCCATAAAGAAAAGGGGCACCGCACTGAGAACTGCGCACCATTAAGGCAGCATTTGGAAGAATTGGTGGCAGCTGGCCACCTGGACAAATACATAGAGGGAGGGGCACAGCTAGCCCCCCAGGACCACAATAACCCCAATGGGATGCCGATCGACGCCCCGCCCCAAGGCGTCATCAACGTAATACATGGAGTCTTTGAGCCTGAGCGTGTATGCGAGCTCAGAGGCTCGATCAAGAAGGCTGAGCACTTAAGAGATGTGCTAAGTGCCCAACCAGTCGTCAAAAAAGGGAAGACGGAGGCCACAAATGTCATGTCTTTTTCGGATAAAGACTTGGCGAGGATTTATTGCCCTCACAACGATGCCTTGGTCGTCACTCTCCGAGTCAAGGATTTTGACGTCAAGCGGATTCTGATCGACCAAGGTAGTTCATGTGAAATCATGTACTATGAAACCTTCAAACAACTTAACTTGCAAGACAAAGACTTGGCGCCAGCCGTATCCCCCTTTATTGGATTCAACTCCATGCCAGAATGGCTCGTCGGCAAAATTATCCTCCCGGTCAGAGCAGGAAGTGTGACAAAGCAAGTGAAGTTCTGGGTGCTGAAGGTCCCCTCCACCTACAACATTATTTTGGGCAAAACATGGCTACATACCATGCGCTCGGTAGCGTCCTCCTACCACCAAGTGATGAGGTTCCCCAACGACACCGGAGTAATAGAAGAAGTTTATGGAGATCAGATCATGTCGAAGCAGTGCTTTGTGACAGTGAATGACAGCCGTGCTGCCAAAGGATATGTTTATTCGGTGGAAGAACCAGAGAATAATGAACTATTCGCGGATGTTGGCAAAGCGGCCAGCCAGAAAGCAATAGAGGACTTGGTGGAAGTCAGGATAGATGAGAAGAACCCGGATAAGTTCTTCTTGCTTGGCTCGTCGTTGTCCAGCACTGAGAGATTGGAAGTCTTGGAATTCCTGACCTCCAACATCGAAGTGTTCGCCTGGACCCCGTACGACATGTCAGGCATCGATCCCAACTTCATCTGCCACCAACTCAATGTCCACCCTTCTGCCAGGCCAGTCATTCAGCGCACCCGCAGATCGGCACTCCATCACGCCGAAATAGTGGCGGAAGAAGTGGGAAACATGTTGGAAGCAGGGGCAATAAGAGAGGTGCACTACCCAAGATGGATCTCCAACACCGTAGTAGTACCAAAGAAGAATGGCAAGTGGCGTGTCTGCGTCGACTACAAAACGGTCAACAAGGCATACCCAAAAGATAGCTTTCCTCTACCAAGGATAGATCAACTGGTGGACTTAACAGCAGGGCACAACCGACTTAGCTTTCTGGATGCATACAGAGGCTACCACCAAATCGCCATGCATGAACCAGACCAGGAGGTCACATCTTTCACAACTCCAAGGGGACTATACTGCTACAAGGTCAGAACGCAGGGGCGACATTCCAGAGAATGGTCACCAAGATGTTTGAGCCGTTGTTAGGCAGAACAATGGAGGCCTACATCGACGATATGGTGGTCAAGAGCAAGGATGAGAATGACCACCTCAAAGACCTAAGTGAGATGTTTGAGATCCTGAAGAAGCATAAGTTACGCCTCAACGCGTCGAAGTGTGCATTCGGAGTAGGATCTGGCAAATTCCTAGGCTTCTTGGTGACCAACCAAGGTATAGAAGCAGACCCCTCCCAAATCAAAGCAATTCAGGAGTTAGAAAGGCCTAACTCAGTGAAAGAGGTGAAACATCTCACCGGCATGGCAGCAGCACTTAACCGATTCATCAGCCGATCTTCAGACAGATTGTGTCCATTCTTCCAGTCATTAAAAGCTAAGTTTGAGTGGGACGAAGAATGCGACCGAGCTCTGGAGAGCTTGAAGGAATACATGTCTTCTCCACCACTACTTGTCACCCCAGTACCTAGAGAAGAACTGTTCTTATACCTAGTAGTCTCATGAACACGCAATCGGTATGATGTTGTTGGTCGTCTGAAAGGAATCCAACATCTGCCCATCTACTATGTCAGCAAAACGCTGCTAGGCGCCGAAATGAGGTATTTGCCATTGGAGAAACTAGCATTGGCCTTAATGATGGCCTCAAGAAAGTTGTCGCATTACTTTCATGCCCACACCATAGTTGTTCTCACGGCAATCCCATTAAAGGCTTTATTTGAAAGGGCGAACTTCTCTGGACGAATTCTGAAGTGGGCAGTAGAGTTAGGGCAATACGACATCAAGTTCCAACCAAGGACCGCAATAAAAGCTCAAGCATTGGCAGACTTCGTCGCAGAATTCACACTAGGAAGTCACCACATCTGCCCAGTCAACCTAACTGAAACGACCGAACTAGGAATGGAGGTTGACGTCGGAATAACGCAACCCCTAGTATTGGCTAATCAGTCAGGTCCTAGGGCAGACCAAGGTAAGGAAAAGAAGGAAGAAACAAACCATGCTACACCAAGTCAGGACATACCAACAAATGACGACTTGGTACAAACAGAGAACAAGGGGCAGACAGCAAGCATCGACTCTAAAGAAGCCACCAGCAACATGGAAAATCCCAAGGCATCATTTGATCCCTCCACTTGCTGGAAGTTGTTCGTTGGGGAGATGTGGAAGCTCTTCGTGGACGGAGCATCCAACAGGCATGGAGCAGGACTGGGCATAGTCCTCATCTCTCCAGACGGCCTAGTAGTGGAGCAGGCAATCAACCTTGGCTTCCCAGTGTCAAACAACGAAGCGGAGTATGAAGCGCTTCTGGCAGGTCTTAAGTCAGCATTCTATATGAAGGCCACCGAACTAATGGTTTACAGCGACTCACAGCTAGTGGTAAACCAAGTATCTAGCGACTATGAGGCAAAGGATGATAGAATGGCCAAGTACCAAGAACTGGTCAGAATGGAGATAAAGAAGTTCGAAGTAGTGAGGATAGAACAGATCGGCGAGAAGGAAAAGCAATGAAGCGAGCAGAATTCATGAGCTTCGCCTCAATGGCAGACACCTCCATTCCTCACCCACTACTAATCGATTATCTGCCAAGACCAAGCATTGAAGACCCAGAAGCCAAAGAGGTATGTTGCACAGAGTTAGGCCCTTCTTGGATGGATCCCATTATACTGTTCCTGAAAGACGGCACCTTACCAGAAGAAAAGAAAGAAGCCAACAGAATAAGAGCAAAATCACAGCGGTTTTGGCTCTCTCCATCCTTGGCATTATACAAGAAGTCATTCTCAAGACCTTACTTAAAGTGTGTTCACCCCAGCAAGGTTGAAGCGTTCCTGTTCGAAATACATGAGGGGGTATGTGGCAGCCATCAAGGAGGAAGATCATTGGCATACCGAGCTATTTCACAAGGATACTGGTGGCCATACATGCAAGCAGATTCAGAGAAGTATGTCAAAAAATGCGAAAAGTGTCAGAAGTTTGCACACCAAATACATCAACCTGCCAGAGAACTACTACCATTAACTAACCCGTGGCCTTTCGCAATGTGGGGCTTAGACATAGTAGGTCCACTTCCAACAGCAACAGGCAACAGGAAGTTCTTTCTTGCGGCAACAGACTACTTCACAAAGTGGGTGGAAGCAGAAGCCTTGGCGTCAATCAAGGAAAAAGATGTGAAGAAGTTTGTTTGGCAGAACATCATCACTCGTTTTGGCATACCAAAAGCACTGATTTCAGACAACGGCACTCAGTTTGACGGCAGAATTTTCAGAGGCTTTTGCGAAGAATACAAGATAGAATTCTACAATTCTACACCGGCGTATCCCCAAGCAAACGGTCAAGCCGAGGCGTCAAACAAGGTAGTCTTGGACGGATTAAAGAAAAGGTTGGAGAAAGCCAAAGGCAAGTAGGCAGAAGAGCTCCCTCATGTTTTATGGGCTTATCGCACCACACCACGGCGGTCAACAGGAGAAACTCCATTCTCCTTAGCCTATGGCATGGAAGCAGTCATCCCATTAAAAGTCGGACTCCCCACAATTCGGAGCGAAAATTTTGATCCAGACTTAAATGGCGAAGCTATAGCATTGGAACTTGACCTTGCGGAAGAAAGAAGAAACAGAGCATTGGTTCACATTGCCTCCTACCAACAAGAACTATCTAGGAAGTATAACAAAACGGTGCATCCAAGGCAATTCAAGATCGGCGATTGGGTACTTCGCAAAGTTATGGGCAACACATTGGTCCCAGGAGACGGCAAGTTATGGCCTAACTGGGAAGGTCCTTAGAAAGTGGTCGGATTAGCAGGAAAAGGGGCATACCACTTGGAAGATGAGGACGACAAAGCAATTCCTAGGCCATGGAACACTGCCAATCTTAAGTTATTTTACTTTTAGCTTTTTCTTTTCTCTCTTTGAGTATATGTAATTTTTCACTTCATTAATAAAACAAATCGATTCTTTTTTAGCATATTTGTTTTAGTAGAAAGTAGCTCTAGTAAGTTAGCAGCATTATAAACATAGTTGGCCGGAATAACCAACTATGACCCCTCCTAAGCCCAGAATCAGGATTCAGGCTGCAGGACGTTTGGTCGGAATAACCAAACACTTAATTCTAAGTTGGCTGGAAAAACCAACTTAGAGGTTGGCTGGATTAAACCAACTCTTTGAACTCTTCAGCCGAAGTAAGTGTATGGCTGAAGAGTAGTTGGCTGGATTAAACCAACACCCTGTACTTTTCAGCCGAAGTAAGTGTCTGGCTGAAGAGTGGTTGGCTGGATTAAACCAACTCCCTGTACTCTTCAGCCGAAGTACGTGTATGGCTGAAGAGTGGTTGGCTGGATTAAACCAACTCTTTGTACTCTTCAGCCGAAGTAAGTGTATGGCTGAAGAGTGGTTGGCTGGATTAAACCAACACCTTGTACTCTTCAGCCAAAGTAAGTGTATGGCTGAAGAGTGGTTGGCTGGATTAAACCAACACCCTGTACTCTTCAGCCGAAGTAAGTGTATGGCTGAAGAGTGGTTGGCTGGATTAAACCAATTCCCTGTACTCTTCAGCCGAAGTACGTGTATGGCTGAAGAGTGGTTGGCTGGATTAAACCAACTCCCTGTACTCTTCAGCCGAAGTAAGTTTATGGCTGAAGAGTGGTTGGCTGGATTAAACCAACTTTTTGTACTCTGCAGCCGAAGTAAGCTATATCGGCTGAAGAGTGGTTGGCTAGTGAGTTAGATAGTTAACCGAGATCACAGTTGGGCAAACGAAGGTATTGAACATTCATTACAAATGCACGCATACAAGAACAGAACCGGAGTACGTATTGAAGAACATTTTTTCATTGAAATCAAAAGCAAGTACAAGTGGAGGGGCTGTAGCCTGGTTACAGATTCGAGACAAAAGAAAGAAAAAAGACAATCAACGTAAGAGATCTTCAAATTCGGCGTCAAAGTCATCAACAGCATCTGTGCGGAGTCCGGTGTTGGTAGGGGATACGGTCTGAGCTGGGAGTCCGGTTACAGCAAGCACATCGATTCCAGTTGGCTGCACATCAGTGAGACCCTCAACAACCGGCTCCAACCAAACTGTTTGGTCGTTCGTTCGATCATTGACGGCCGGAGTGTCCGTCGACTTGTCCTCATCATCTTCTTCGTCATCAGATGACCCCAGAAATTGCTTCTGGAGATCGTCAGCATAGTCTTTCAGTGAGGCCGGAATGAAGTACTCGAGAGCGTTGTAGACCTCGGTTTCAGGTCCACAACCGAGCTTCTCTACTGCACTCCTCCAGCCGCACTTGAAGAATAAATCTTTAGCTGCTTCGCATTGCTGTGAGTAAGCAACTTCGGCTTCCTTGAAACCTTCTTTGGAAGCCTCCTCAACCTTCTGCTTCAGGTCTGTTATTTCGGCATCCTTTTTGGTTTCAAGTTGCACCATCTCCCACAAATATTTGTCTTTCACTTCGGTTACGACGCGTTGTTTATCGCCGTCGGCCGAGGCAACTAGTCCGGTGAGACGAGCTACCTCGGCCTCCAGTTCGGCCGACCTCTGCTTAGACAGTGCTAGCTCGGCAATCCTGGTTTCGGCTTCCCTCATTGCGTGCCTTGTTGTTTTTCGGAGTTCCATCACCTGCCTGTGGGCGAGGGTGTTCTTCTGAATGGCCTGCAAAAGAATAGTTCCTTTTTAGCCGAGCTGAGAGTTGGAAAAAATTAGACTGATCAAAAGAGGACAGTGCTACTTACCAGGATCATGGACTTAGTGGACGACCGGATGGCCTTCAGCTCGGTATTTAGTTACTTGCTGTGGTGCTCTATGTCTTTGGGAAGACACACACCCCTGGCCAGGTTGAAGGCCATTAAGTGATCCTTCTCAGCAACAACCGAGTCGCTGTCTTGGATATCTCGGTTGTTGAAGACGAAGGGTGGAGCCCATTTGTTGGTATCAGCTCGGTCTGATTGCTCCGGCTGGGGGCTCGGTACAAGGCTGGGTTGGGGGCTCGGTGGAAGGATGGTGTCATCTTCGTCAACCAAATGCTGCTCGGTCTCGGTAGTCCGGGCGCGCTTAGCTCGGCGAGAAGAGGATGGTTGTTGAGTTGGGAGAGCCACCACGGCTTCAGTTGTTTGGCTGGTTTGTGGCACCTCGGCTCTAGTTGTTGCGGTGAGCAGGGCCTTCAATTTGTTTTTCTTCGCCATTTC
This sequence comes from Camellia lanceoleosa, assembly GCA_025200525.1. Taxonomy (NCBI): domain Eukaryota; kingdom Viridiplantae; phylum Streptophyta; class Magnoliopsida; order Ericales; family Theaceae; genus Camellia; species Camellia lanceoleosa. The sequence goes on from CM045764.1 coordinate 14,296,140, forward strand.
TTGTTCGGCTGTGAATGGCACTAGGTTTATCTCGGGCAAGGTGGGGTCCGGTTCCGGTGCTTCCTTGAGAAGAAAGTCACGGTCCTCGCTTTTGGCGACATCAGAATGAGTAGGTCGGCTCGAATCGAGGAGTGTTGCCAACTCCGTTCTTTAACCTTGAGTGCGGCGAGTAATCTTGCAAGGTTGGGATAGTTGTAGTTGGAGAGGAGATGAGCCTTATCTGTAAAAGAAGACAAGTGTTAGTCCGGTTCAGTATGAGAATCAAGTTAAAAGAAAAGGAGTGATAGAAACCGAAGTCTGTATACCAGGCTCCCCTTTTTTCCAATTTATTCTTCGGCCTGGGATTCGGGCTTGGAAGTCCTCAAAATTCCCAGACACCCAAAAGAAGTCATCGTCGTTGACATCTTTATCCGGTGTATGTTTTATGATTTTTTCTCGGCCACGCGTACCCTTAAGTAGTAGCACCTTCGTTTTGGATCCTATTGAGTATTGATGGAATAGCTCGGCTAGACCGAGGTTGAGACCGTTTTGGTGGTTCAGTGCAGCTATTCCCATTATTATGCGGTATGTATTGGTGGAAAATTTGGGTAGAAATAGTCTGGTCTGTCGAGGAATTCACAGAGCAATGGTGATCGGGAATCTAAGTCCGGTCTCAATTATTGACTGGAGGGTGAAAGGGACGAAGCCTTCCTTACCCCAGGGGTCTACACCTTGTTCGGCCAGGGTGAGGTTTACATCGGTTGGTATGTGGTAGTCTTTCCGGAATTCGGCTAGACCTCCAGGGGTTTCTACCAAAAATCTGTATTTCCCCATTTATTCTATAAGTTATAAATAATTTATTTCAGCCAAAAGGCTGTGCTCAGAAGCTCGGCTTAGCGCGCAGACGTGTCTGGGCGACCTAAGTCTGCAAAGTGGAAAAACAAGGTGTTAAGCACAGATTATTGACCGTGCTACAAAAAACAGAGGGAGAAAAGACAAGTCCTATTTCGGTTACACAGGGTGCTATAAGGACCTATTTCGGTTTCAACGAAGTGCTTATCTTAGCTCGTCAGGACGTCAGGTTAGCTCGGCTAGCCTAAGGGTTTGTTACTCCGGTTAGGCATCAAGGGGCAGTTTTCTGGGTTCGGTTTAGGAACTCAGAAACCTGGCTTAGCCCCAAGGCTTAGCTCGGTGGAGGGCCAGAATTTCTTGTTCAAGTGTGTTTTTATTTCGGCTAATGTGAATCAGATGGTGAACTATTGAAATTAATATTGTGTGTACAAGTGCTAGTTCGGTTCCAGTTTGCCTAAATCTTTGTATGAGGGAAAACAGTTTCCTAGCTCGGTTAAATGTGTTTTGTGGATCAAATAAGTGTTCTATCAACTATTTTCTGATATTCAAGGAGTTCTTGTGAAGGTCATCCCAGAAACGAAGTTAAATATGAAAAGGGTTTTTGCAAAAACAGACTGTTATGAAACAGAATGAAAGCAAAAACAGTGAAAAGTGAAGCAGATTTGGAAAAGGCTTACCAGGAAGGGAGAAAGGCTGGAGGTAGAAGCAAACGTAGCAACAGCAATGGAGGGCACGAGCTCTTGTGATGCAAGGATGAAGAGCAATAGAGCAAGAGAGAGAGCAGAAAAGATGAATAGTACAGACTGGGAGGCAAAAATGAGGAATGTGTTTTGTGTAAAAGACAAAAAGGCGGGAACTGTTCAAATTTTTCGGAATACGAGGGCGACGCAACAGCTGTAGAGAGCCAATCAGAGGCTGCCACGTGTCCCTGGGAGAAGAAGCATTTCAGTTGCTGTTATTGAAGAGATGTTTTGACCGGATAAGGACAGCTCGGCTTAAAAGTAGCTCGGCTCTGAAGACTTCAGACTGTTGGCTCGGCTGGAAAGGTTAAAAACTTTAGCTCGGCTGATAGACTGGTAATCCCTATCATGCTACGCAGATGGAATTAAGGGGCAATTGAGAGGGTAATTTATATCAATAATTGGGCCGAGCTGGGTGTTGGGCCGAGGTAAGCCCAAACACGCAAGGAAGCAAATACACCGGTCAGAAGAGTACTATGGATAGTTCGGTTGTCAACCGGGTACCCGTATCTCGGTCGCGGCTTGTCACGAGCTAGTCCGGTCCAAGAGAAGGAGATATTTAGATCGGTCTAAGGTACTTCGGGGGATAGACCGGTCTTGGGGTGGCACCGGTTCGGATGTGTCAGTCCGGTTTAGCCAAGCCATAGTTCGGTTCTACCCTCTTATGGTTAGCTCGGTTGTAGCATGGTAAAGCCGAGGTAAGAGAAAGGAAAATAAGGGCCGAACTATAGGTTACTTCGGTCGTATTGAAGTTCGGCTGTGATGAAACCATCTCACTTGGTTTAAGCAGTAAGGGGGGTGTTGGAGGATAACCTCCAGGAGTTTGAATCCTAAGAGGACTCTATATGGAGGAGTAAGAGTCCTACTAGGATTGTGCTACGCGAAACTTATATAAGCTCACCAATATCACCTTTGGAGGGGTAATGCAATTTTGACTTCCTGAGTACACAGAGCTTTTGCCTATTTGATAATCTTTCTGACTTAGGCATCGGAGAAGTTTCCGGCACCCACCCGCCGGCTAGCTCACGTTTGTGTTTTCAGGTGATAAAGCGACGTCGTACAGAGGAACGCAGACTTGATCAACAGGATTATACGAGAAGGTATATTTCCTCCCCGTACATGGCCCATAAGGTCTTGGGTTTGTATTATCATTACTGTTTTTTTTATAGCACACCTAAAATAGTGAATTAAACATAGGATGGCAAATTTACAGATTTTGCAAGTGGATGCAATGGATCAACCAGCAACCTATCAACTTTAGTTACACATAGGAACACAAAATACTTACTTAAAGACCAAACATCTTGGACTACTAAATCAACCTCCCAATCCAACTTTCTTTTTTTGTTCAAAACTATCTACCAAAACCTTACAATCTGTAAGTATAGAGAGGCATCGAATTTTCATATTGACAGCTCATTTAGTAGCCTCCAAAAGTGTTCTTGCTTCTGCTAGCAATGGAAAGAAAAGCCAAGTAGAAATCACTTGTTGGTACACCTTACCTTGAGCTTCATCAAAACACACCCACAATAGATTACCTGCTCCAGTGTCCTGCTTCCATTCGCCATCCACCACACAGGTAAATAACTGATGTTGAATGTTGCGAATTCCGACATTGGCTCTGGCCATCACACTTAAAAAGAGACTTGAAATGATTAACAAGAGCTTGGTGAATCTCCTTCTGGTCTGTAACAATTGATCCATCCTCTTTTTTCAAAAGACTGATTTGATTCTTATTTTTCTTTCAGGTAGCCATTTGATGAAAAAATCTTGTACTCTTCTCCCCTAATCTCAACCAGTTCTGCTTGAATCGTTGGGCCCAATATAGCTCTTGGATTTTTATTTTGTTCTACATGTCATTCACAAGTATTTTAATTGCTTTATAATTTTTATAATTTTTCAAAAAAAAAAAAGAAAAAAGAAGAATTACAAATCAATTTTATCTTTTAGAATAATTATTGATACATGAAAAAATTTATGATTTCAATTATTAAAATTTGTAAATTTTATCATTAATTTGAATTTTTTTTACAAAAATGCTGATTAGCTTTTTTACAAAATGGCCTAACAATTCACTGAAATGATTGAAAATGCCAGAGTGTGACAACTGTATGCGAGTGAGGTGGCCATGGCCCATGCAATCAAGAAGTTATTAGAGCATCCTCATCAAACTGATAAAATTGTTTTTTAGTTAATGAATTTAAAAAAATTAAATTCATCAAACTCGTTTGTAATTCGTCAAAATTTATAATTGTTACAGTATCTCGTTACAACAAGTGAGATATTATTCATCGCTAGATTAATGTTATCGAATGTCTGTTCGGAAGTCTGGCTGGACAACCGGCCTGCCAATCGGTCAACGGTAATTTTTTTTTTTATTTTTTTTAAAAGATTTGTTTGGGTGGTAACTTATCAATTAAATAAATAAATAAAAAGATTAACAAATACAATAAGAAAATAATATTTTAACAAGATTAAATTAGAATAAAAAGTCTGATGCAGTAGGTATTAAGAGGTGACTAGCTAAAATAGCAAAATAGTTTTAATTTGACTAAAAATTTAAAAATATTAGTGTAGATACTCTTAGTTGATGTTAGCACCGGTATTTTAATAATATTATAATTAGTGAAAGATTGAAATACATGAATTTATTTTAAGTGATTAAAAAATATAATAAATTATGAAAAATATGACCGCATAAACATTTTTCAACCCAGTCATGGATGCTCATCATTTAACTCCAACGCTCTAGCAGCCCTGGACCTCAATTGATGGATCATCATTATTTTTAATATTATTTTTACCTGTAAAGTTTAGCAGCCCTGGACCTCAATTGTTGGCTTTTGACTTTTTTGTGGCTGTTTTAGTAAAATAAAAAATAAAATTGCCAAACAGGCCTAAGTGGAGATGGAGAGGACATCCTCCTACCACGCCTTCTCTGGGGGTGTCTGTTTAGGCTTTTTTTTAAGTTAATTTATGGCTTTTGATTTATGAAAAGTTAGGTCAAGTTTGACATTCTTAAAAAATTTTAAAAAATAAAAAAATTATTATTTTATTTAAGTCACATCATCTTATTTAAGTCACATCACCTCTCTAACACATCACTTCAAACTCAACCCAAATCTAACTCATATTTCATAAAAAGTCAAAAAGTGCACTTATTTAATCTTCCCAAACTTGGCCTTATTTTGAATTATTTGATTAAATTTATTTTAAATAAATTTTTTTTTTCTAACAACTTATTTTAAGTTAAAAAAGTTAATTTTGAGAAGTTACTTATTCCTTACTTCTGATTATTAGTTTTTGTTGTGAACATATTAATTTACAGTTATACTCTTAGATTTTTTTATTTTTTATTTTTTTTAAAATAGAAAAAAACTCAAATGGACTATAGAATATTATTATTATTACTTATGAGAAATGTAGACAAATAGTGAATAGTAAAAAATAAAAGTTAATTCATAACTTATTTAACAAACACTACCCAACAATTTAAATCTATTATTCAACACTTACACCAAACAGATTAACAATTTCTAATTAAAATTATAATTTATAATTTATTAAGTTATAATCTATAATATGTTTTAACAGTTACACTAAACGGAAATTTGTCAGTGGACTAGGCATATCAAATACACAAGATTAGAAGGACATCCAACACGCCCAGCTTGACAAGGAAATGAAATGCACTTTAAAAAAATTGAGAAATTGAAACAAAATATTGCTAAAACTTCATTTGATACCTCAGAAAGTATGTATGTTTCTACATAAATTTTGGGCATTGTAGCTCATGTTGTGTTTGAACTTATTTTACAATATAACCTATAAACTATCATGATCGTCTTTCGTGCTCACCCCCTTTCTTACGATGTCATGTGGTTAAAGTTACGACAAAATTCACATTGAACCACAACTCCGAGTTACTCCTCAGTGCGTTATTAGAGTTGCAACACAATCTGATTGAATCATAATTTTGAGCATATTTTATCGTAATTTCGAACACATCCCATCATAATCATCTGAACTATCTACCTTCATTAGTAATCAATTGGGAAAAAACTTGGCTTCCCGATATATCTGAAACCCCATCACCATCATCTCTCTTAATTCCACCATCGCTCGACAGAGCTCGGGGCGCAACCCTAGCCACTGGGAGTTCTTGAGCATTTACACCACTCTCTTCATGAGCTCCTCTTTGCCTTCCATTCCCCTGAAGCTGAAGTGCATACTCCAAATTCCACAACACATCGCCCATCGTAGGCCTATCTGCACCATACTCAGCCAAGCATTTCTCCGCTGTTTCACCAAATTTTCTCAGAGAGCTCGGTTTTATCTTCCCCACAAGATACGGATCAATGATCTGGTCAAGCAAGCCCTTCTTTTGCCATTCCAATGCCCACTCGGCCAAATTGACAAGCTCACTCGCAAGCAATGGATCAACAGCGGGTCTAGCACAAAGAACTTCAAAAAGCACAACCCCAAATGAATAAATGTCTGATTTATCCGTAAGTTGTTGCCTGCGAAAATACTCTGGATCGAGGTACCCAAAACTGCCTTTGACACCTGTGCTCACGTGGGTCTCATTGAGACACGGACCAGGCCTTGAGAGCCCGAAATCAGCAACCTTAGCGACATAGTTCTCATCAAGCAAAATGTTGGTGGATTTGATGTCGCGGTGGATGATTCCCTGTGCCAAACCCGTGTGAAGGTAATGAAGGCCTCTCGCAGCACCAATACAAATTTCGAGCCTCTGCTTCCAAGACAAAGGTGGTAGTCCTGAACCATATAGATGTTTTTTCAATGGCCCTTTCTCCACGTATTCGTAGACAAGTATCATTTCCGACTGTTCTTCACAAAACCCAACAAGTGAAACAAGGTGGTGGTGTCGAATTTTTGACAGAACTGTTATTTCAGACTGGAATTCATGGAGGCCTTGCCTAGATCCTGGTACACCTCTCTTCACCGCCACCTTTGTGTTGTCTCGGAGGACCCCTTTGTAAACGATGCCAAATCCACCAGAACCAATAATAAGATTTTTGTCGAAATTGTTTGTTGCCAATTGTATTTCAGCAAAAGGGATCGATCCTGGGGATACAAGGGCAGTCCCTTCAGACAGCCTACTAAGTGAACTGCCTCTGTGTGCTTGTAAAGGCGTCCAACCCATACTTTCTGCCTTTTTTAGTTTTTGTTTCTGCCTTACTCCTCGCAATATCAATAAAACAGTGAAGGCTGCCACACACAAAAAAGCAAAGCCTCCAACAATTGAACTTACCAAAACCCAATTACTAATCTTCTTGGACCGATCTTCTGAACCCATAAAATTCACCATCTTCATGATCTCTACCCCATTCAAAATAGCATTCTTTCTCAACAAACTACTAAGATCAGAAGGACCAACACTAATCCGCACAACTCCTGAATTATCCGAATCCACAACAAAATCTATGAAACGCGGAGATGCAAGCGTGTGGGATGTAAGTGAAGACAGATCAAGATCTTTGTAGGCAATGAACCCGTTGATAAACACATTGAAGTAAAGCAAGTTAAGGGATTGACTAACGATATCACAGAAATGCAAACGAACAAAGTATCGAGCAGATTCCAAATCCACCGGATAATCCCAAGTTAAATTGAATTCTGCATTTGTAGTTAAATTATCCCTATTCATCTGTTGTGCAGTCATGTAAACATTATCTGGAGCACTCTCTCTGCTTGCACCCCCATTTTCGTAGTTTGGTGAATCAGTAGTACTCGCAATCTTTGCAGCCGATTTCAGAAGTAGAAAATCCTCATCAGGGATCCAAGTTCTCCAAAGGGTGTCATTGAAAGGGGTCAATTTCGAACCCCCAACATTGATCCTATGAACAGTTTCTAAAATCTGTTTAGACATATTGTCGAACACTTTATCTCCATTAGGACCAATCAATTTAGCTTCGTATTCGAAAATGAGGTCATCAGGAACCGAAAAGACTTCAATTGCATTAACAAAAGCAAAGCCAGATTGATTCGTAGGCACAAACAACAATTCAAATTTCACAACATTGATCATCAAAATGAACTCTTTAAGCACAGTGGAGCTAATACCAAAATGGCTCAAAATCGAAAACCCATGAGCCGAAACACTGAAATTTGCAGTGTTGAGATCATAACTCTGAGAAATGAATGGAGAGAAGTGAAGACGTACCATGTGAGTTCCAATTTTCTTGATTTCGAACTCGTAGCTCGAAGCTCTGGTGAAAACTCTGGCTTTTTGGTAAAGTGGAGTTGAATTTGAAGATGGGTTTGGATTGGTGAGAGTGATTGATTGACCTGAAGAAAGAGAAACCGAATTGGGTTTTGTCAAGTCACCAACGAAGACCCTGTTATCCACAGTTGTGTTCGCGATTGATCCACAGCTGATGAGATGGTTATCTAGAGGAGTGAAACCTGTGGAGAGATGGAGAAGAAGTGACAAGTGGAGGAGAGAGAAAGGTAGAGAGAGAGTGTGAGTGGTTTTGGTTTTAGTTTCCATTGATTTTTTTTTTTTTTTCTTCAGAAAAAGTGAAGGCTTTTGGGGAAGATGAGAAGGGGAGAGAAGAGATAGAAGAAGAAGAAGATGACAAGAAAGATTTGGCGTTCCATTAATAGAAAGCTGTGGATTCTTTGAAAAAGAAGTTGAAGAGAGAGATATTGGGGTTTGTCAAGAGGGTACTGTCAGTGAACTGTGAAGCAGAAGAGAGAGAGAGAGAGAGAGAGTTTGTGGAGAAAACAGAGAGCATTTGACTTTGCAGCAAAATGTAGAGCTTAGAAAAAGCAACAGTGAAGGAGAGAGCTAATGGAGCCATGGAACCACGGATGGTTGGCAACTTGGCCAAGGTCTGGGATTAGGCCCTCAGGTTCCAGGTTTAAAATTTTTTTAGATTAATTTTTTGGGTGTAATACAATTAGGTCAAGTTTGGCGATTTTAAAATAATTCATCTTTTTATTTTTTTTTTATCATATTATCTCTTTACTTTTCTGTACATCTTTTCTTAAAAAGACAAAAAGTACACTTATTTAGATCATCTCAAACAACCCCTTAGTTAGGAGGTTACTTTTAAATAGTTTCATCACACTTGATATAGATTTAATACTCTTTTGTTATGTAAATCTTGATTTAAGTAGAACTTATCTTGAGAGATCGAAATAAGTTTTCAAGTTATACTCTCCTAATTTAAAATGGACAATAAGATACTCTGATGATCTCTACAAGGACGTTACTTTGAACCTGCAGGTGAGTGGAAAGATTTCCCTAAAACAAAAAAGATAAAATGGAGCCATGGGAATTTGAAAGATTTTGTTGCAGTTTTTTTTTTTTTTTTTTTAATTGCACATTAGTTGAAGAGACAAGAAGGATTTTATTAAAAAAATGGAAAAGTTTATGTGTCTATTTGGTTTAATTTTTCAAAAATTATTTTTTGAATGAATTTTTGCTTATTTTTAGTAATTTTTTTATATTTTAATAAAAAATAATAATATATTTTTATTCATCTGACTAATAAATAATTGAAATAAAAAAAATATAACTAAATTAAAATTTTAAAAATATTGCTTGATTTGGGTTTTCTAAAAATATTTTTCAAAAAATTCTACTTTATTATTTTTTGTATTTTTTTTGTTTTTACTAATTTTTTTAATAATTTAAGCAATTTTTTTAATTTTTAGACACACCTAACATAAATACACTTAAAAAGTATAATTTTCGTAATTTTTTTAAAAATTTACTAAATATCAAAAATATAAAAAAATATAAAAATTTAGTATATTTTTCATATTTTTGTGTATTTATTAATTTTTTGAAATATTTTTTTGCAAATATTTCATTTTTTAATTATATTTAAGTAAGGTGCATTTAAAAAAATAAAAAAAAAATGCTTAAAATTTTAAAAATATTTAATAAAAATGAAAAAAGAAAAAAAAATTTAATTTAAAAAAAATAAATTTAGAAAACTGAAACTAAATACATTAAATTATATTTTTTTGAAAAATGAACCATTCGCATCCACAAAGGTCTCGCTGGCATACTTAGCAAAGGCAATTTTTTTGATTTTTTAGGTTAAAATTTACAAAAAGATGAAATTTGTTAAAATAGCAAATAAGAAAAAATGTCACATCAAATTCATAATCATTTTATTTTTTCTCTTACAAATATCACACCTAATTACAAAAAAATCTAACTATCTTCCTAAATACAAAAATTTTAGCTTACTAATATAGTCAAAAACTAAAATAACCTACTAAAATAACAACTTTCCAAACACCCACAATGTAGAAAATTTGTTAAATAGGCTATGTGGTGTTGGTACATGGAATTTTTGACAAATTAAAAATTATAAGAGTATATTTTTTTATATTTATATCTCAATATATCAGAATTTGATAAATTTGTGAAGTCATCATAAGTCTCGTTTCGATTATTCGAAGTGTTTATTTTATAGAAAAATGTTTGAAACACCTAATTTATCATTCCTAAGAGGAAAATGGTATAAATCCCAAATGAATTATTAAATATTCTATCAAACCTCTCACATGAGTGTGAGACCCACACAAATGTGTGATAAGTTAGAGGGATATAGTATTGTTGTATTTTATAAAACCCTAACCGTATAACATCCATGAAAAAAATTATTTTGATCCGATAATCTTAACATTTTTATTTTATCATATTTTTATCTAAAAAAAATTACTAAGAGAAGCCAAACTCTACATAATCACACATAAATTAATTGTATTAAAACCTAGCATCTTAAAATAAAAATATATATTAAAGTAATATTTAATTACAAAAATGACATTGATACATCAATCTATAGAAAATTTTATACAATTTTTTGTAAATTTTTATTATGGGTAAATTATACTGACACCCTCTGAGATTTATATTTATTACAGTTTCTCTCCTCACCTTTTGAAAATTACATCTCTCACCCTAAGATTTAAAGTTTCATTACAGATTCCCCTCTCATCAATTTAATTTTTTTAAATATCAATTTTGCCTTCACTGGGTAAATTACATTGACACCCCTCACATTTTAAAAATTACAATCCCCTCCTTAAGGTTTAAAGTAGCATTACCAATTGGCCCCTCGGTTAGTATTAGTTGGAAAAAAAATTCATTGAAAAAAAAATTTTAATTGAAAAAAATTTTTGTTAGTAAAATTTTTAAATTTTTGTTTAAAAACCAACGTAAACTCATTTTTTGAATTTACGTTTTTTCCTCAAATTTACAAATTGAGACAACCATTTATAAACCAAAAAAATTATCAAACAAGTTTTTATGACAGTTTTTAAAATTTTTGTAAATATAAATTGAAAACTGAAAACGAAATAGTTACAAAATAGGCTTGATGGTAAAAATGTCGTAAAATTGACAAATAATTAAATAAGTTATCAACGTAAGAAATGACTTATCAAAAGATTCTTAGGCTATATATGGTTTGATTTTTAGAATTTCTTTTTAAAAAATTAAAAATTAATTTGGTTAAGAAATAAAAAATAAAAAATAAAAAATAATTATCATTTTTATATATTTTTTATCTTTCGAGTGGTTAGAAATAATTTCTTATAAATTAAATTGAAACAGTCATACGTATGTATATAACCTGCTCAAAAATTAAAATGATAATTCTTTTTTATTTTTTACTTCTTAACCAAATTATTTTTTAATTTTTAAATTTTTTTTCTAAAAATCAAACTATACATAGCCTAAGAATCTTTTGATAAGTTATTTCTTACGTTGGTAACTTATTTAATTATTTGTTAATTTTACGACATTTTTACCATATAAGGCCTATTTGATAACTATTTCGTTTTTAGTTTTCAATTTATATTTACAAAAATTTTAAAAACTGTCATAAAAACTTGTTTGATAATTTTTTTTGGTTTATAAATGGTTGTCTCAATTTGTAAATTTGAGAAAAAAACGTAAATTCAAAAAATGAGTTTACGTTGGTTTTTAAACAAAAATTTAAAAATTTTATTAACAAAATTTTTTTTCAATTAATTTTTTTTTTTCAATAAATTTTTTTTTTCCCAACTAATACTAACCGAGAGGCAAATTGGTAATGTTATTTTAAACCTTAAGGAGGGGATTGTAATTTCTAAAATGTGAAGGGTGTCAATGTAATTTACCCAGTGAAAACAAAATTAGTATTTAAAAAAATTAAATTAATGAGAAGAAAATTTGTATTAAAACTTTAAATCTCAGAAGGAGATGTAATTTTTAAAATGTAAAAAAAAAAATTATAATAAATATAAAACTCAGAAGTGTCAATATAATTTACCTTTTTATTTTTTAATGTATCACATCCCCAAATACTAATAAAATAAGGCGAGCAATAATTTCATTCATTCAATTGTTACAAATATATCACATTAAATAATAAACAAAATATTATTAAAATCAAACATATTCTCAAGAAAAAGGCATGTGGGTTGGCATCAACTTAAAAAGTGGGATATAAGTGGAGTCCACCTCATATATATACAAGACAACGGCATTCAATTACTACACTTTATGTGCCCGAAGTGCTCATACGCTTGAACAACCCTAGGCTTTTAATCACATCTCCAATAATTCATAAAAAATTTAATTAAATTTGAATAAAAATATAATTAATTTTTATTTGATATCAACTGCTCTAGCGATAAATATTGTAACTTTCATCCAATCACAAAACATTTGGAAAGTCGACCGGCCAGTCGATCGACAAGAACAAAATAAATCAACATAACTTCCATCAAACTTCAACCCTAAAAACAAAAACAAATTGCATCAAACTTTGAAGAATCATTTCTGATCAATGGAACAAAATCTCACAAAAAAACAAAGAAATAAGCATAAAAGATGAGAATCAAACTGTGGTACTGGCATTTTCGAAGTAGACCATCCAGTAGCCTCAAACAAATTTGTTATCATCAACGGCAAGAACACTCATATTGTAGACATCCCATTTTTTACTGCCCTTAAGATTTGGGTGCCACTAATTGATCACTCGATGATGAAAGTTATGCTTTGTAAATGTTTGATTTTTTCAGTAAGAAGAGCTTCTAAATCCCAACCTTACATCCTATTTTCACCAAAACTATTTTAGACCTTAAAACTCTCTTTTTCAAAATATTTTTGAAAATGTTTCTACGATATTCCGAGACTCGTATTTCGTTTAAAATATTACACTTTTCGGTAAACCAAGGACAATGTGGAAATAAATGGAAGAGAGGTAAACTCTTTGAAAAAACTTTAAAAACATCTTATTTTTAGGTTTGGAGTTGAAGAAAGTAGGAGGGAATAGAAGAAAACTAGTTGAGGAGGAAGTTGGGCATCAATCCATTAGGACATGAGCAACCTTCACTAAAATAGGCATATATCTTTGAACACTTAGAATTTAGATGTCAGGCCACCACCATTAGAAAGTAGACTTCTAGGGCTTCAATTTAGACTTAAGAATGACCTAAAATCGAGTCCAAATAAGGGAGATATACCTATTTAAAGTCGAGCCTGAAAATAGATTTTGGCCTGCCGTCCACTAATAGTGGCCGGTAACCCACTTTTAGTGGCCTGCCGGCCATTTGTGTAAAAAGTCAGATTTTTGTAGATATTTGTTACCAGTTGTTCCCACACTATACTAGCTGTTCCTATACAGATATTTCTGAGATAGGCACATGGTTTTCTATATATAAAGGACCTCTCTTCTTGCTTTCAAGGTAAGAAAACTTTCGAAGTGAGAAAATATTTTTGAAGAGCAAATTTTGGAAAATTCAGCTCTCTCTACAATTCTCTCTCTTTCTCTGGCAACTTGAATAGCCTTTGCCTAAACACTCTAAACCAAACCTAGAAAGCTTTTTGCTGAAGTGATTTGAGCTTGAATTTGAGCTCTTGAGGCACTTGAGAGTGTGAAATTGGTGATTTGTAATTCAAAGGAGCATTTCTCTGCAAGAGGTATACCTTATAGTCCTTTTGTACCATATTTACACTACTTGTTTACTATGTTTTTTTGTTGTTTTTGAGATATTTATTATCTGTCTTTTTGGGCTGAAACTTATGATTTAAGGCCATTAAAGATAGAAAGGTTGATAGCCCTTCTTTGCACATTGCTTTTAAGGCATTTACCCTTGTGTTTCCCACATTCTCATCATCTTTTTTTGAGCTTTTTACCACTGATTTTCAGAGGCAAAAATCATGTTTTGAAGTCCCAAAAGTGGAGGGGTTAGCTACCCCTCCTTGTGCTTGTGTGCTAGTATTAATTCTTGAATATTTTAGCTTTTTGTTTTAGCTATTTTTGTTTTCATTCCAACACATTTTAGGATTGTTTTTAATTGTTCATTGCATTTGAGCTTTGAATAGCATGCTTGTAGTATAATAGTCCTCATAAACTTGGTGGTTTAGGCCTTAGCCACTAACCTATTTGAGTTGATAGTATTTATTTTCTACTTTCCATATTTGTTTTCATCTCTAATCATCTCTGCAACCTCCCTCCTTTCTTGACTTTTTCTTTGTTTTGAAAGTTGTTTCAAACTAATTGCTTGTTTAAGCTTGAGATTGAGGTTATTGTGCTTAATGGTTTAATCCCTTTGGGGGTTCATTACCAACAGTATGATATCTCTCTCATACCTAAAACAACATTTGGTTTGGTACTCCTTTCCATTAGAGGACTTAAAAGCTCACTTCTGTACTAATGAACTAAGGAATGGAAGGTAATTAAAATGAAGTAATAAAATTGGGACTAAAAGTGATGTAAGATAATAAAAGATTTGGTGTGACACCCCAAAATTTAAGAACATCATAATAAGATTTAAAATTAATATTGCCACCAATATTACTAACATCCATTAATTAACAATCCAAAAATTTAAAGTTCTTAAATTACAACTTAATCTTAGTACATAAAAATAACACAAATATATAAAATAAAATAAAAAAAGAAAACTAAAGGAAAACTAGAAAATTTAGAAAATAGTTCATAGAATTTGGGCACTCTTCAAGCTAACTAGGGCTGAATGTCGCCTTGCAAGGCCTTGGTGTTCCCTTCGATTTCTTAGGTACTTGGCATAAAATGCCAGAGCAATAGGAATGCCAATGAGTAATGAGCTTAATAAGATACTACAACCTGAAAATACCCACCCCGATAATAATACTTACAATTAATTAATAATGTGCAGTAACAGAATAACAAGTAGCATTTAATAAGCATAATAGGAATGTTATCAATTGAAATGCTATTAATTGAAATGATAACAATTGAAATGATAACAATAGATTAAAAAATAAAAAATAAAACAATAGCAAACGGAAGCAGTATTTCATCATAAGGAAAAATGCCCACTTTTCTTTTTAAATTCTCATAGATTTAGTTTATCAGATAAGTTTAAGTAACTCTCCGCGGAGCACTATTTCCACTCAATCGCTAAGCAATGGCCACGGGCAATTCTAACTCTCCATTGGTCAAATATTCAAATCTTACTTACTGTAACTACCAATAATGCCCACGCACGCACCAGGGTTACGTACCCGAGTCGTGACATCATGGTCTGCCCCAAGGGAACGGTCTATGTTGTGACACCCGCACCACCAACCTTATATCGTCTACACCGATAAGAGCTGAAATACCTTCATGTGCCATGTTAGGGTTCGCAACTTACTTGCGCAAGATTCTAAATTGGCTCACCCCATCACTTTTAAATTTTAATGTATCAGTTCAATTTCATTTTTCTTTACTTCGTCTAATTCCATTTTTATGCATGTACGAGTTTTAGTTTGAAAACCACAATGTCATAATGTTTATATAGCACAACACAATCATGTATGGCAACCAAAATAGATATGACATAATGTCTTAGGACTCATCACAAAGTTTCTTAGGAATTCACACACTTCTTCTTTCAACATTGTATGGTCTGACAAAAAAAAAAAATGAAACCCAAACCAAACGACGTTCAACCATTACAATATTTTAATTGGTGCTAATTCATTGAATTAGGAAAATATTTTGAGAAGAATACCAGGGATAAAAATGATTTTAAAATGGAGAAATAAATTTTGGAAGAAAACTGATTTTTCTAGGATAGTGAGTTATATTAACTTCCAGCACAGGTGATTTGTGTTTGAAAAATAAAAAGGGGCCTCAAACGGGGTCAAAAAGAGGTATGGTTAGAACAATTTGCTAGATATTTGAGTTTAGAATATATTTCCAAAAGAGTTTGAAGACTGAAACCCAATGGAAGATGGTCAAATAATTTTTCTAAGAAAACTGGACAGATTCTGTCTCATTTTGGAAAAATTGACGTTTCTCTCTCAATGCTTAATGAAAAATTACGAAACCAGCGGCATTTGAAAGGTAACTTAAAAATACAACTTTTCCAATTTGAATCACTGGAAAATTCATTCTATAGAATAAATGGTGACCTGATAAAGTCAACATTGCCACTGCCTCCAAACAGCAATGAAGTTAAAAATATGTTTTGGCCACGAAACATTGTCAAATGATTTTTTTGATATTCTAGCACCATGAAAACATGTTAAACTAACTTCAGTAGTTTCATATTTTATGAAAATGTTGTCATGAGTTTGTTTGGATTTATTCAAAACGGATTAAAAATCTGTTTTTGCTGGAAGTTCATTATTTTGTGAAAAACACACTTTGTATTCACCATAAATCATACGTAAGACCATAAAAATTATTTCTTGCTACTATTCCCATGTGAAACTCTAATCCTTTATATTTACTTTCATTAATGGTGACAGGGAATAGATGAAAATAATATTTATGAACAGTAAACACAAATTCATAAGCATGCAAGATTAATTCAAACAACAGAGAATATTTGAGCATATAAGAAGAAAAATCAGTAACTAGACCCTCTAATCTATACTTGCAAGAAGGATATAAATCATATAATCATAAGATCATCATTCTATCAACATGCATTGAGTTATTGTGTATTACCAGTGCATACTTTTGCATATTTTTGATATATAAATTTAGTAAAAAAAAAAATATCTAAGGGAGGATAAAGATTGAGTATTCCTACCTTAAGAACTTTTACAAACAATTCTCAAAACTTGTTTTGAATTGATAACCACCAAGGACCCTCTCTTCTTCCTCTCTTTTTCTTTTCTTTTCTTTCTACTCTTCCTCTCTTTTTCTTTTCTCAGCCGTGGAGATGAAAATGGGTGAATAGTGCACTATATATAGGAGCTTAGAGGCCATCTTTATTTTTTATTTTATTTTATTTAATTAATTAATTTATTTATTTATTTATTTTCCTCTTTGCTTGGGAACTATCATCTACAAGAATAGGCTTGGAGGCTTAGAGTATGCTTGCATGCCATGGCATGCCTTAACAGAGGCTTGGAATTGTCATCTATGTATAGGCCTTAGAGTATGCTCCTATGCATGCTTTGGCATGCTTTGACAGTAGCCTATTGGGAAGAAAGTCAGCCAAAATCCTCTGCTCAAAACAAATCTGATTTCCTTTTCTTTTTTTTTAATACAAAATAAAAATCAATAAATATATATAACTTAGTCACTAAATATTTTGCTCCCTATTATCCTCTGATTAATTTAGTTACTATTTATTTAACTCATTTAGTTTCCACAACTGTATTTAGCTACAAAAATTTTATTACAAAAAGATAAATAATTTATTTAAAGGAATTTAATATTGGTATTAATCATGATGCTATTAACATTGTAATTCGATAATTTAATAGTCACTATTAATTGACTTATTGTTATTAACAAACTTAATTAGTTGTCCAAAAATTCAGATTCTTACATTTGGTGTTCAATCGGGCGTTAATTGAACACATGGAAGTTTGGGTCATTTCATACTTGCTAGTGATGAAATGGTTCAAGTTTTCAAGATCAACCACTTCCCTTGATCAATCTATGATAGGAAGGAGGTTTTGTTGGTCTTTTGTTATGCATTTATTGAAATTGTGTCCCTTGATTCATAAGTCATCACGCAATGAGATTGCGTCGATTGATGATTTGCGAATCAAGCATACCCCTCCTTTGACCTGTTTGCTGATAAGAAGAGGCAGGGTGGACAAACATCTCTTGAAAATACTCTGATTTGTGCTCTGTTTGTCCTCTGTTATTGCAGGAAAGAACCAACATTAGTGGCCGGTAGGCCGTTACTTCTGGGTCGTCAACCACTTTTTCAGCCAGACAGCGTCCCTTTTTCAGCAGAGCAGAGCATAGGCTGAGGTGAAAAAATAGTGTAATTTTCCAATTGTGTAACAGAGGCATTCTAGTAGCAAAACGGAGAGCATTATCGGGTGAAAATCCGCATCCATGCATAAGCCGTCCCTCGATTATCAGGATTCGTCAAGATGATGTTGTAATTATGCTTGGAGTAGAGGGCTTGTAACTAATTAGTTAGAATAGCTATGTGTTGTACTTATTTAATTAGCTAGAAGAATTAGTTAATTTGCTGTTGTAATAATTAGTTAAGTTTCATTTGGGTTTATAATAGTTAGTTAATTAGGTAATTAATTAGCTAGATTATTCATTCGGACCCTTCTACGCAATGGCAAGCAATGTAATAATGTGTATGTCTTCCAACACCACGTCTTTCTCTCTTTTATTTACTTGCTTATGATGATTAGTTTAGAACATCACTTTCCTTTTAGCATACTCCATATTTACATCCACTTGTTTTGCAAGCATCGAGGCTTGGTTCATCATTCTAACAATGCATTGTCGTTTAAATACTTCTTTGAAAAGGTGCTTAAACTGCATGCTATCAAATTGACTCACATGTAATAATTAGTAGTTAAGCCTATTAGTTACATACCGCATGTGTTGCATTAGTCATGTTGCATTAGTTAGGAGTATGCATGTTTTCTAACTCTTTTGTTTCTTTTAGCTCACCTCGAAGTACTAGGTGAGCATTTTTGTGCTTTAGCATATTGCACGAATGTGATTGTTGCCATGTTTAACATGCTTGCTATGAGGCTAAGTGCTTAATTGATATATCTACTTGAATGCCTGTGAACGAAGGCTAATTGCTTGAATTAGAATAATTTGAGTAATGTACATATGCGATCATTTTTTCAAGTGGTACATAGTCGAAACAATTTTCAAAACAAACATGAGATCAAATGTTTCAATTTTTGTAAATTAGTCTATACTTGTGTGCGCATCACATAATAATGTTAGCCTATAACTGAAACAAGAGCATATAATGTAAATAAAATTTATATCATGATTAGTAGAGACCGATCTTTGATTGAGTGAGTGGGGTGCTCAATTCATGACCTTCCCCTCTTGTACTTAAGTTCCCGAGCCGAGACAATCTTGGTGATGACGGATACGTGACCTTTGGCACGAGTCATGGGTTTCCTAAATTTCTCAAAAATATTTAGGTGGCAACTCTATATCTGGCATAGCAGTTCATTTTTGGTATTTTGATTCAAAATTGATTTTCTAAAAGATTTAACAGATTTGGACTCTTTGGTGTTTATCTATTTCACATTGCACTTGTGGAATCAGATTCAGAACTGCGGGAGTCCGAACTGTATGGCTAGTCGTATCCGAAAAAAGCACAAAAAGTCGAGCTATACATATCCACAGGAAATTTATCAACACATACCTATAGGAAATTTATCACTCTCATCCCTTAAATGTTCTCTAATTTCGTCTACAGTAATTTTGATGAAATAAGAACAGAGCACAAAGAAAGAGATAACATAACAAAAGTTTGAGATTTGAGCATTAAATTGAAAACTGTGTTATTTTGGAACATTTCCACCAAACCTATAAGACAAAGGGGGTGTTTGGTGAGGCTTTTTTTAGCCAACTTATGGCTTCTGGCTTTTAAAAAGTTATTTTGAACTGTTTGGTTAAACTTATTTCAAACAGTTTCTGATTCTAGCAACTTATTTTAAGTTAAAAAAGCTGATTCTGAGAAGCTGCTCACCCCTTACTTCTGATTATCAGCTTCTGCTGTAGACATGTTAATTCACAGTTATACTCTTAGATTTTTTTATTTTTTATTTTTTTTAAAATAGAAAAAGACCCAAATGGATTATAAAATATTATTATTATTATTTTTTATGAGAAATGTAGACAAATAGTGAATAATAAAAAATAAAAGTTAATTGAAAAAACTACTTCGCAGTTTATTTAACAAACACTACTTAGCAACTTAAATCTATAATCCAACAGCTATACCAAACAAATTAACAACTTCTTATTAAAGTCATAATCTATAATCTGTTAAGCTATAATCTATAATCTGTTTTAATAGTTACACCAAACAGGACCAAAGAAAGCCAAGAATAGGAGGATTTGTGAGGGGTATCAATGAGAAAGAGTGAGTAGAGAGAGAGAAAGAGAGACTAGTTTTAGTGAGTAAAGCTGTACATGTTGACAATGATGGTGATGAACAGAACAGTGTGAATGGCTTCAACCTAACAAGACACCAAATCATATATTTTAGTAATCACATCTGTCTCTCTCTCTCTCTCTCTCTCTGTGTATTCGTCTTGCTGCCACAAAAAACAAACAACGCTACCTCTCTCTCTATATTCGTCTTGGTGCCACAAAAAACAAACAACTCTACAAGTCAGTTCACAGTCCAAACCATGGCTACTTTTGGGAATTTTTTTGTTAGCCAGACGACCAAGGGGACAACTAGTTGGATGTTTACTAGGTCGTTTAGTGGGTCTCATCCCAACTTACATGCACAGTAAACTGCTGAAATCTAGTTCAAGTACTCAGTTTGGTGAAAAATTTGGGACATTCTCAATTTGATACAGCTTTGGTAAAACCATTGGAGACCAAAAAAATGTACTTTTTCACCAAATTCAAATTTGGTGATAAATTTGGTTAAACGTTGGAGATGGCCTAAGGGCAATTGTTTAGTCAAGAATTATCTGGTTGGTATGAAATAGTAAGGTGTTATTTCATTAGGCGAATTATAATGTAAAATTAAGATTATTAATTTATAGTAATTGTGTTTTTTCATATAACACATTAACACATAATTTTAACACTTTAATAGATGTGCTCTAATAGGCTTCGATCCTCTCTAATCTATATATATATATATAAGTAAATGTAGTGGTATTTTAAAAAACTTTAAACTCTCAATCTTAACATCTCATGAAATTCTTTCTTACGTGACACATCCATTCTTCTTTCATTCTATTTTCCTATTTTCCTAAATTTGTCCAAAACTTACTAAAAAAATTTCAAAAATTCATTCCTAAATTCTATAATTTTACAAA
Source organism: Camellia lanceoleosa (assembly GCA_025200525.1). Taxonomy (NCBI): domain Eukaryota; kingdom Viridiplantae; phylum Streptophyta; class Magnoliopsida; order Ericales; family Theaceae; genus Camellia; species Camellia lanceoleosa. The sequence goes on from CM045764.1 coordinate 14,316,966, forward strand.
AGGAAAAAAAATATATATGTGGCACCTCCCTATATCTCTCTTTTCGCTATTCAAGCCTTCTCACTTCCTCTCCCTATATAAAAAAATAAAAATAAAATAATAAAAAAATCACATAATATCATTATTTCCCACAATTCAAATAAAAGGATAGAAATCTAATATAGTTATCCTTATCTCCCTTCTACAAAAATCTAAAAAAAATAAAACCAAGTACATAACCAAGAGATAAAAAGAAGCAAAAAAATAAATAAAAATCTATATAGTTATCCTTATTTCTTTTCTAAAAAAATCTAAATTTTTTTTTCTTATGTTCATACTCCAATCTCCATAAATGGTTGTACTATTCTCACTAAAATGAAACTAAAGATTATGAAGAAAAAAAACACTTACAACATTAACTCTCGATAGCATTCTCTCTTCTCTGTTACAACAATATGATTACTTTTCTATATCTTTCTAAATATACACTCGCTTAAAACGTGTTTATCTGCAATTTACTTATAAAGATGTGGGTATGTTACTAAAATTCTAAAAGTTTTATTGTCCTTTACTTTTACTTTTATTAATTAATTCATAAATAAGTTAAAAGCTATTGTGTTGGTTTTTTTTTTGTTTTTTGAAAATTTGCCTATAAATCTCATTTTGAGGAATGGTAATCCATTTAGTCTCAAGGATTTTCTTATAGACCAATTAGTCCATTGATTTTAGAAATGTAGATTTAATATATTATTTGAAAATTAGATTTCCGATTATACCCTTATTTCTATTATGTTACCTTCTCTTCTTCTTCTTCTTCTTCTTCCTCTCTTTTTTTTTTTTTTAGTGCGAGAAAGGTAAGGTACACAATATATGAGAATCAAATTTATGATGAATTTTTGCATGAGAATCTTTTTTATTTGGAAAACATTTCAAAAAGAGTACAAAAATAAATTGAAATATAGGATTCTTCAAACATTCCAAAAGGATGTGGGATTCTTCAAATATTTCAAAAGAAGTACAAAAATTCCTTAGTAAGTTTTGGACAAATGTATAATTTCAAACTGTAACACTCCAATGAAACAATCCAAAAAAATGCTTAATGTATTTTCCCCATACATAACACTCCAATATAACACTAAAAAAAAACATTAGTGTAACACTCTAATGTAAAGCAAAAAAAACTTCTTAATATTTTTTTTTTTTCAAATGTAACACTCCAATATAACACTTCAAAAAAACTCCTTAATGTAACACTTTAATGTAACATACAAAAAAACTCCTGTACTTTTTCTAAACGTAACACTCCAAAAAAACTTGTTAGTGTACTTTTCTTAAACATGGCACTCTAATGTAACACTCCAAAAAAAAATGTAGAATTTTTCAAACCATTCCAAAAGGAGTACAAAAAATTTCTAATAAGTTGTGGGCAAATTTATAATTACAAATTGTGAGTATTACGTTTGGAGAAAAAAATACATTAAAGAGTTTGTGGTGTTTTTGTGTGTTACATTAGAGTGTGTTACATTGGATTGTTACGTTTACGATTACATTGATTGGAGTATTACATTTGAAAAAATTACACTACGAAGTTTTTTTTTTTTTTTTTTTTTTTGTGTTATATTGGAGTGTTATGTCTGGAAAAAGTATAGTTAGGAATTTTTTTTGAGTGTTACGTTGTGACATTTGGCAAAAGTACACCAAAGAGTTTTTTAGTGTTACATTGGAGTGTTATGTTATTAGAGTGTTACGTTTTTGTTCGTAATGTAAGATTTGTTTCAGAATGAGGGAAAATCGAAAACTTTTATAATACAAATTGTCTAAATATGTAATTTTACATTTGAAGAAACCTATTTTTATCCTTAAAAAATTAAACCAAAACGTGTAAATGACTACTCTTTTGTGTAATTTCTACTTTAATGGGACCTTTGGGTTCATACAAAAAATGAGAGGACTAAACAGTTCATAAGATCACATTTTGAGATTTATGCTCCACCATTTTTTTTCCTCTGACATTTTTTAATTGTGTGTTCTATATTTTTAATTTTTTAATAATATTTGTGGAGAAGTGGTTTGGAAATACTCTTCTGATTTTGGGGAACGCTAATGATCCTCTACTAGTCACCTGAAAATGAATGAACACTCCGGTCGAGGGTGCCGAAATTAGCACTCCGACGGGCAAGTCAGTCTCTACACTTAAGATTACTTGTATTCTAAGTTAAATATCGTAGTTCTCACATACATTTTCCCGGCTGATGTTTCTTCTATTTATATCTTTTCTTTCTTGGATCTCGGGATCAAGTCCACTTTCAATTCGCTATTTGGCTTCAACTGTAACAAACCACTTTTCACTCGGCCCCTTGTTTAACCGGCTATTGGGCCAAATAGGATAGTGTTCGAGCGTGTGAGATGGCGCCGAATGATATATATATTTCGACCCAGAGTTCGACTATTTGGCATCTCTGCGACTCCCAATATTCAGCCCTCACAATTGCCCCCCAAGCACTACACTAACGACAGTTGGTTGGAGTGTTTGGTTTCGGACTCGAAAAGTCTGAGCCGAAATTTGGTGGCTGACCTCATTCCAACGCAAATGTCTGAGCACACGCTTCTTAGTTATCACTCCAACTTCCCGCCCCTTCGTACGCTTCTATTTATTGTGATTTAAAATTTGGACGTCTTTTCAAATACATACACACTTTTAGACGTTCGTCGCTAGACTGTCTTCCGAATTACCTCTGCAACTTCCTTTTCTTCACTATCCTCTCCGTCTCTTGTAAGTTCTCTTCCTCTCTGCCATGAATCTTTTCTCTTACTTTGTTTTTAGCTTATCACGATCCTATAGACTGAAAAAAAATGGCAAAACATCTAAAAGATCTCCTTTCCTTGGATCGAATCTCTGGCTTCCGATGCCATTTCGCCATTCCTGATGACGTTCGTCTGTCACTTGTGACAGACGGCACCCTCGATATGGAGAGGGCTGATGAAACCACGATTTTCTTTCCTCTCCTGTCAATCGCAGAGAGTGGAGTCCGTTTTCCCCTTCACCCATTCCTTAGGGTTGTGCTCTGCCATTGGGGTTTAATCCCTTCCCAACCCAATGTCAACTTTTTTAGAATCGTAATGGGGATTATTGCACTAAATCGTCGCCTTAGGATTAACCTCAGCATTCCTGCTATTCAGCATTGTTATGCCTTGGTCAAGTCTTCTGGTCGACATGGGCGTTACTTCCTTAGGGCCAAGGATACCAACCATTAACTAGTGACTATGCTTTCCAGCTCTAGGAAGCAAATCGATGATGTTATGGTCGTGGTCTAAGGTAATTGGGAATTCGACGAAGTCGAGGATCGCCTCAATCCTATTTCTAGACGGAGGGGCGAACCAGGTAGCCGTGTAGCTTCTTTTATTTGTTTTTTGTTATATTCATAAAGCTTCATTTTCGAGACCTCATGATTTTGCTTGTGCAGGGAACGATTTGAAGAAAGTCCTGACCTCAACCGACGACATCGTTCTTTCGGAAATCAAGGTTGCGCTCAGATATTTCGGCCGTTCGAGTCTTCAAAAACAGGGGAGGGCGGCCTACGTTCTTCTTTGCTACGAGCCGACTTATACGACCTTCTCGGCGGCAGAAAACATCCCCGTTCCGAAGGGTGAGGAGTTTCTTACCGCCCTTATCTTGACCGATTTCAAAAATTTAAGGCAAGTCAGTTTCGAGGGATCCGATTCAGAACGACCGGAAGTAGCTAAGGTTGCCGAGTCCAATTAGTCCAAAACCGAAGTCAACAAGGCTTTGAAGTTAGCCTTTGAGGAAGCCGGCCTCAACTCAGCCGACCCTCCGACCACTTCAGGCCGAGAGGACCTTCTACTTGACATTTTTCACAGTCTCGAGGACCTTCTCGGCGCGTACCCTGGGTTAAGCCTCACACAACTTGCCAAGAAGGCAAATGTGGAAAGGATGGCAGCACGACGAAGGGTAGAGGCCATTTGAGCTGGAGTGCCACCTGCCACCGAATCTCAGCCCTCCCTGCCTGTTAGCGAATCTTAGCCCTCCTTGCCTGTTATTAAGGGAATGGCAGAAAACCAAAGTGCTGAGGCCGAGTTGGTTATGCAGGCCGATCAAGAGGCTAAACAAAGGGCAGAGAAGCGCTTTACCGAGGTTGAGGCCGGCTCAGAAGATAATCGCGCCGAAAAACGACCTCGTTTAGAGGAATTGGATGTGATTGTGCCTTTCGTTATTCAACCGAAGATAAAAAACACGCCGATCCCCTCTGATGCTTCGGGAATTAAAGATCCAGCGATCGCGCTCAGCATGGCTACGTCCGTTTCATTGCCGGCTGACAAGGCAGCTTTCCAAGCGAAGCCGGATCTGGTTGCAATAGCATTGGCTGCGCAATCGGCACTTTTGGTATAAATCTTGACTTTGTCTTTTCACTTTATGCAAATACTATTTTGGTCTTAACTTCCTGTTTTGCAGACCGTCGGAATGATAGCGGAGATGGGCCGTCGCCATCAAGACGCCATCGAACAGCTCGGCCATCTTCAAGCGGAAGTTGAGGGCCAAAGGAGCAGGGCCGAGTTCGAGGCTTTAAGGGCGAAGATGGAAGGCGCGCATGCCGAGGCTGAGATAGAAAGGGCACGGAATGCGGATGAACTGAGATTAGCCGCCGAGAAAAGGGCAGACGTGAGCGAAGAGGCGCTGAAATTGGCCCAAGAGGCGGTCTCCAAACTGGAGGCTGAGTTGGAGGAAGTAAAGAAGGCGAAGGAAACAGCCGACTTGGAGGCTTCTAAGGCATTCGAGGCTGGGAAAAATGCTACCTTCGCCGAATATGTAGACGAAGTCCCCAAATTTGAAAATTGGGGATTCAAACACGGTTGACTCAAAGCCCTTGCTGCTGCTGATGTGACATTGGCTATGCCAATTCCATACGAGCAAGTGGATATTGAGCCGCTAGAGTCTAACTCCGAGGATTAATTTGGGCTACACCTCTTTGTTGTTTTTGTTTTAAGAGTTTTCGAATGTATTTTTACAGCTTTTTGTTTGGTAATTTTCATGTGTAAAATGGCTACAATTTGTGCCCAATTTCCTAATGAAAATTCTTTTTTTGCCTTGCTATTATCTATGCTGAATTTTGTTATTGATGGATGATAATTGCTCTCGATTACAAAATGGCTACACTTTGTTTTCAATACCAAGTATCTATCAACATTGGGTTTAAATACTTGGCCGATCAGATTAATAAATCCGTCCCTGCCCCAGCCATTGCACGAGCTTCATAAGCCGAATAGGCCTAGTTCGTAGAATGGCTGTGGCATAAATCGATCGGCATTGGGCTTAAATAATTGGCCGATCAGATTAATAAATCTGCCCTTACCCCAGCCAGTGCACGAGCTTCATAAGCCGAATAGGACTAGTTTGTGAAATGGTTGCGGCATAAATTGATTGGCATTGGGCTTAAATAGTTGGCCAATTAGATTAATAAATCTGCCATTGCCCCAGCTAGTGCACGAGCTTCATAAGCCGAATAGGACTAGTTCGTGAAATGGCTGCGGCATAAATCGATCGGCATTGGGTTTAAATACTTGGCCGATCAGATTAATAAATCTGCCCTTACCCCAGCCAGTGCACGAGCTTCATAAGCCGAATAGGCCTAGTTCGTGGAATGGCTGCGGCAAAAATCGATTGACATGGGCTTAAATACTTGGCCGATCAGATTAATAAATCTGCCCTTGCCCCAGCCAGTGCACGAGCTTTATAAGCCGAATAGGAGTAGTTCGTGAAATGGCTGCGGCATCCATCGATCGGCGTTTGGCTTCTGGCGTTTGGCATTAATGACGTTGCCTCGAGGGCGCTGCATGCATATGAATAAATGGGGTGAGTTCGCGCCAGTGACTCCACTTATTTTTATTCAGACTCGATTTAAACTAGCTTGGGGCAAGTGCGAATGTCAAACAGATTGTTCTTCAACAGCAGAGGAGAAGAACGAACGCTGGCCGAGCTAGACACTGCAATGAATCACAGCAACGAGCCTACACGTATGGGAAGAAAGACATCCAAGGAAAGGGAAAAACGTCAGCCCCTAAGCCGTCGAAACGGATCACCCCGAAAAAAGAAACAGTAATGGGGAAGCTCCTTGCGACCACAACCGAGGAATGAGCCAGACGCGACGCCACGACCATTGAGTTTTACGGTGTTCATGGGGAATAAACCGATGACTGAGGCAGATTCCATCATTAATGATCCGGGTGTAACGGTCGAGTTCGCTCGACAGATCTTTCCACCGGAAGTCCAACAATCGATGGTTGGACGACAAGATTTCGAAGTGTTTCGGGAAGGTATCCATGGGGCGGTGAAGGGGTTGTACACCGCCTATGAAGTCGCCATCCACTTGCGCGCCGTGCGTCGAGAGATAGAGAAGATGGACGAACGGATCTGCAGTTTGGAGGCTCGAGCAGAGAAAATCGAGCGTGAGCTTAAGGAGCTTAGGAAGGCTAAAGCCGCCGAGCCACGTGTGGCGGGTCAATCTAACCCGATCGTGGAGAAGAGGGTGACCCAACGGTTATTGAGTCACGCCATCGCCGACCGAGATACAGCAAGCATGTTTGCCGTAGAAAATGCGAGGACCATGGGTTATGAGCAAGGCTTCCATGCGGGCCGGAAGGTTGGGATCAACAAAACGAAAGAGAAACTTGCAGAGAAGGTCTGTCGATGTGAGAACCGGGGCTTTAGGCACGGTTGGATTGCGGCACTTCAAGCCGCGGAGGCACTCCGAGCAAAGGATGTTGATTCGGCGTTGCCACTCTACCAACGTGATCATTTTCCCTTTTCCACCTTTGAAGTCTAAAAGAGTGACAATGAGGGAGACGCCGTATAAAAATATTCATTGTAATGCCCAAACGCAGATTGCATCTAAAATTATGTAATTATTGGTTGATCGAATAAAAAGATTTCATTTTCAATGTGTTTTGTTGTAATTTTTTTTCGGTACACACGTGTTTGCATATGTTTTATTGTATAAATGTTTGAATAAACGTATTTCAGATGATTAAATAGACATTGATTGGCCTGAGTTAATTACAATCAGGCATTTCATCACGAATGTTTATATGCTTTGAAATGTAAACGGTTTCTGCCAGCTCGACATAACAGAGTGTTCTTCATTAAATATCTATTCGACATATACGTGCTACGCACGCCACTGGTTGAATCCGTATGCTTTTTCGGCCCAAAAGCGCCATGCGCCGATGAGGCTTTGAATCAGGAGGCTTTATCGGCCCAAAGGCGTCGCGCGCTAATGAGGCTCCGAATTCGAAGACTTTTCGGCCAATCGTGATATCCACGAAGGGTGCTCCGAATCCGGAGGCTTTATCAGTCCAAAGACGTCATGTGCCGATGGGGCTCCGAATCCGGAAACTTTTCGACCAATCGTGATATCCACGAAGGGTGCTCCGAATCCGGAGGCTTTATCGGTCCAAAGATGTCATGTGCCGATGGGGCTCCGAATCCGGAAACTTTTCGACCAATCGTGATATCCACGAAGGGCGCTCCGAATCCGGAGACTTTTCGGCCAATCGTGATATCCACGAAGGGCGCTCCGAATTCGGAGGCTTTTCGGCCAATCGTGATATCCACGAAGGGCGCTCCGAATCCGAAGACTTTTCGGCTAATCGTGATATCCACGAAGGGCGCTCCGAATCCGGAGGCTTTATCAGCCCAAAGACGTTATACGCCGATGGGGCTTCGAATCCGGAGACTATTTGGAACACTTTTGAACTGAATTTGGTAGTGAGTTAAACAAGGATCTTTGCATTACAAAAGTGGTACACGTACACGTTAAACCATTCAGAACTAGAATCATTCCCCACAAGTCGGGTTTAATGATAGAATTTTCGTAAGTGCGTTGAATTCCAAGGCCGTGGTAGACTCCTTCCAGACATGTCTTTGAGCCGATATGCCCCCACTCCTGCGATCAAATCAATCTAATAGTGGCCGTCCTAGTTTGGACCCAATTTTTCATCTGCCGGTTTCTTGGCAGCTGGGAGTACCTTCTTCAGGACTAATTCTCTTGGTATGTAACGGCGCAATTGAACACGTTGATTATATAACTTAGCAAGCTGTTGCTGATACCGCGCCATGGATGTAAGGGCACGGTCTCTGTATTCTTCAATCAGAATTAAATCCAGGGCCAGCATCATGTCGTTTTGGCTCATATCAAAAACTTTCGATTTTAAGGTTGGGAGACCGATCTCTAGGGGTATGATTGCCTTGGTTCCAAAGCATAGAGCAAATGGCGTTTCCCTAGTAGATCGTCTGGGTGTAGTTCGATGAGCCCACAACACACTCGGCAATTCTTCAATCCATTTGCCCTTGGTATTCTCCAACCTTTTCTTGATGTCGTCTAAGATGGATTTGTTAGAAGCTTCAGCTTGGCCGTTGCTTTGAGGATAGGCCGGCGTGGAGAAATAAGGCCGGATACCATATTTGCTGCACAATTCTTGGTAGATGCCATAATCGAACTGGGTGCCGTTATCTGAGATAAGTGCTCTTGGAATGTCGAATCGCGTTATGATATTTCTCCAAACAAAATGCTTCACGTCGGAATCTCGGATGTGCGTTAGTGCCTCCGCTTCTATCCATTTTGTAAAATAATTTATTGTGACGATCAAAAATCGCTTGTTACCCGGGGCACGAGGTAATGGTCCAACTATGTCAAGCCCCCACTGGGCAAACGGCCAAGGACTGGTTATGGAGCTTAGCTCTTCTGCAAGTAGGTGGGTCAAAGGAGAGAACTTCTGGCACTGTTCTCACTTTTTCACATAACATTCGGCGTCAGCTCTCATTGTCAGCCAGTAATACCCTTATGCTATAGCTCGATGGGCCAAAGAACGCCCGCCAAAATGGGCGCCACAACTGTCCTCATGTATTTCAGTTAGAAACTCTTCGACTTTGTCCGGGTGTACGCATTCTAGGTATGGACCAGAAAGGGACTTTTTATAAAGCTTTCTTTGCGAATCCAAGTAGTATCGCGGGGCTTTGTTTCGCAGCTTGTGCGCTTCTTTTTTGTCCGCTGGGAGCTGTTCGGAAGACAGGAATGCAGCAATGGGGTCCATCCAACTCGGTCCTGACTCTATGACATTGACCTGGATTTCCTCCGAAGGGCCAATGCTCTGCTCCAAGATGAAACCTACTTCGATGGTCCGTTTAATCTCTGAGTTAATGGTGAAGGCTAGGCAAGCAAGGGCATCTGCATGTGTGTTCTAATCACGCGTTATCTGGTTCAATTCACGATGGTCAAATTTTGCTAGCAAGGCGTTGGCCGTTTTCATATAAGCCGCCATATGTTCGTTTCTTGCCGCGTACTCCCCCTTTAGCTGGTTGATCACCAGTTTTGAATCGCAAAATACAAGCAAACGTCAAGCACCCAGAAGATATGCATTCCGCAAACCGGCTAGAAGGGCTTCGTATTCGGCTTCGTTATTTGACGCTTCGAAGCCGAGCTTGACGGCCTGCTCAATTATTGCGCCGTCAGGAGCCATGATTACAACTCCAGCTCTGCTGCCCCGTTGATTGGATGATCCATTACAATACAACTGCCAGATGTCCCCAACCTAAATTCTCTAGTTCGGCTCCAGTTGAATTTCATCGGTCTTGAAATCTGCAAGACCCTCAGTGAATTTGGCAACAAAGTCGGTAAGCACCTGTCCCTTGATTGAGGTTCTAGGTAGAAACTAAATGTCGTACTGGCCGAGTTCAAGAGCCCACTTTGAAACACGTCCTGATGCTTCTGCACTTCGTAGTACTGATCGGAGGGGATAATCTGTTAGCACCCCAATGCTATGTCCTTGAAAGTAATGCATCAGTTTTCTTGCCGCCATAACTAGGGCTAGGATAAGTTTTTTCTAGCGGAAGGTAGCGTGTTTCGGCGTCAACCATTGCCTTGCTCACATAATACACTGGCCGCTGCTCCCCCAGCTCTTCCTTTATCAGTACGGCCCTGTCGGAAACTGCCAGATACAAAATGAGCGGGTCACCAGCAGCATGTGTTGTCAAGAGTGGTACTGAGCGGAGCTAGGTCTTGAGGTCGTTGAAAGCGGCTTCGCATTCGGCAGACCATTCAAAAGCCTTGCCCTGCCGTAGTGTAAGAAAGAATTGTCGGCAGCGATCTGTGGACCAATTGATGAACCTATTGAGTGCGGCGGCCATCCCTATTAACTTATGAACTTCCTTGACTGATCGAGGGGAACCGAGTTCTAGGATTGCTATGATTTTCCTTAGGTTAGCTTCGATTCCTCAGTGGTTGACAATGTATCCCAAGAATTTGCCAGAGCTGATCCCAAACGCACATTTGGAAGCGTTCAGCTTCATTCTGTATTTGCGCAGAATGCCGAATGTCTTTTTGAGATCGGCTATATGATTTTACTCTTCCTTGGATTTTACCACCATATCGTCAATGTACACTTCCATAGTGTGACCGAGTTGCTCCTTGAACATGGCGGTGACCAGTCTTTGGTAGGTTGCCCCTGCATTCTTCAGCCCAAAAGGCATAACCTTGTAGCAGTAGGTTCCTCTTAGGGTGATGAATGCTGTTTTGTCCTGGTCCTCTGGATACATGGCAATTTGATGGTAGCCTTTGTAAGCATCGAGGAAGCTCATACGTCGATGGCGTGCCGTTGCATCTACAAGTTGGTCAATTCTAGATAGGGGAAAATAATCCTTGGGGCAGGCTTTGTTTAGGTCCGTGAAATCGATGCACACTCGCCAAGTCCCATTTTTCTTCTTTACCACCACTGTATTAGAGAGCCATGTAGGGTAGGTCACTTCCCTAATTGCCCTGGCGTCAAGCAGCCTGTCAACCTCCTCAACAACAGCAGCAATGTGCTCTGCGGCTAACCGCCGGCTTTTCTGAATGATCGGCTTGCACTTAGGATCAACATTCAAACGGTGCTGTGAAATGGACGGATCTATACCCAGCATCTCATATGGGGTCCACGCAAAGACATCGAGGTTACTGAGTAAGAAAGAGATTAGCTGCTGTCTATCGGCCTAACTCAGCGAGGCGCCGATCATGAAGAATTTGTCTGGGCTTCCATTGATTTCAACTCGGTCTAAGCCTTCCGTGGCCTTTTCATTTGGGAGCCGCCCAACATCGTCGAGGCTCTCTTGATCCAGCACCTCAATGGAATTCACCTGCAGCTCCTTTGGAGTTTTTTCGACAATGAGATAACATGCTTGTGCCGATTTCTAGGAACCATGGATTTGCTCAATACCACGTTTTGGGCACAGCCTGCATAGTATGCAACCAAGATCGCCCCATGATGAGGTTATATAGCGGCGGCAGCTTGATGACCAAGAATTCCACGTCCACTGTTCGGGAGCCTGCTCGAACGGGTAGTGTGATTTTTCCCAACGGGTACTCTAGGTTGGTGTTGAAACCGAATAGCGGATAAAGGGCCGGAGAGAGATCCGATTCGAAGAAGCCGAGTTTGGTGAATGTCTTGTAGTACATGACCTCCGATGTGCTCCCCGAATCGATGAGTACGCGCTCAACTGTGAATCGGTTTATGCGTAACTCAACTACCAAGGGATCAATGTAGGGCAGTGTCACTCCGGCCAAATCTGAATCATCAAAAGTAATGCCTGCGGCTTCATGGGGCTGTTTAGCCGGAGTAAGTTGATTTTGAGGGTCGGGATTCGATTGAATCGTATACACCGTCGATGACATCGGCAGGCTGTATATCATATGGATCACGTCGAGCGGAGGTGAATCTTGTCTTAAGGCTATTGCTTTGGTTGGGTTGCCTTTTCGGACGTACTATTGTAGGCGGCCATCTTGTACCAATTCCTCTAGGTGATCCTTCTGTGCATAACAACTCTCAGTATCATGGCCATGGTCCTTATGATAATCATACCGTCTATCTCGTCTTCTCTTGTCGGGAGGTCCCACCATTTTCGACGACCACTTGAAGAACGGAAGATATTGGGTTTTGGACATAACCACACTGATCGACTCTGTCAACTCCGTATATTTCTTGTCGGCGCGCCTCGTGCGCCTGCTGTCAACTTGCAGTTGTTTACTTTCTCGATAGGAGCAGTGGTCGCTTGGTCGGCGGGAATGCCGTCTCTTGTCCTGTTTGGTCCGATGCCGTGGTTCAGGGCTCTGAAGTGGTACAAAATTTATTGGCTGAGCAATTTCAGGAGCTGGTTTGTTGGCCATGTTTATGGCTTTAACCCGCAAAGCGTTATATTCCACTTTGCAGTATTCTTCAACTTTCTTCATCAATGACCAGACCGTCTTGGGGGGTCTTCCAATCAAAGAACTGTAGAGAGCACTGTCAAGATGCAAACCCATTTTGAAGGCGGTGATGGCCATAGAGTCGTTGTAAGCGTCATCAACAAGATTAAAGCACTCCCAATAGTGTGCCGAATAAGCTCTTAGGGTTTCTCCTAGCTGGATCTGCATTGCCCAAAGAGAGTCGGCTTGTTTCGGCTGGACCTCGTTGGTGATGAATCTGGCCCTGAAAGAATTCTGTAATTGGTGGAAGCTTTTGATCGAAGCTAGCTCCAGTTTATAATACCATCTGACAGCCAATGGTCCCAAACTGCTGGGAAATATTCGGCACATAAGGGTCTCGTCGTCTGCATGCAATGTCATGACTTGCTTGTAGTAACGAATATGATCGGTGGGGTCTGATTTGCCATCATAGAGAGTGAAAGACAGAGCTTTGAACTTTTTGAGCAGAACCGCCATGGCGATCCGTCGTACAAAGGGATCATGTTGGTCTTCTTCACCTGAGCTGTTTCTTTTGCGCTTATGCCTTACACGAGGACTTGCCTTAGAGGAACTGGAAGTTTGAGATAGTCCCTTCTTCTTGGGCTCCGGGGATAATGAGTCGGAGTCACTATCAGTGTCTTGTTGTCGGGCTCGAGATCATCGACCACCTGCCCTCACAGGTCGTTCCGGATCTTGGCATACAACTTGTTTGGACTTCGCCACTTCCAAGGCCAAATCCTGACGGAGACATTCGTTCTCAGCGATCATGTTCTCCAACCTCTGTTTGTTTTGCTTTGCTTGTTCCATGATCGCTTGCATTGTCTCATGCTCTGGAGTCGATGGTGAGGCGAAGTTGAAAGCGCATCTTGCGGGGATAGTCTCCGGTCCAAGCATGTTTGTTGGAGTGAGGTCGTCTCTCTGCGTGGTTTTATCAGTGACTATCAGAGGGTCTTCCGTTACACCCGCCATGGATGTGTTTAAGTATTCCCACAGACGGCGCCAGTTGTGGAGAAATGGTTTGGAAATACTCTTCTGATCTTGGGGGACGCTAATGATCCTCTGCTAGTCACCTAAAAAGGAATGAACACTCAGGTCGGAGGTGCCGGAATTAGCACTCTGACGAGCAAGTCAGTCTCTACACTCAAGATTACTTGCATTCTAAGTTAAAGATCGTAGTTCTCACATACCTCTTCCTGGCTGATGTTTCTTCTATTTATATCTTTTCTTTCTTAGACCTCGGGATCGGGTCCACTTTCAATTTGCTATTTGGCTTCAACTGTAACAAACCACTTTTCACTCGACCCCTTGTTTGACCAGTTATTGGGCCGAATAGGATAGTGTTCGAGCGTGTGAGATGGCGCCGAATGATATATATATTTCGACCCAGAGTTCGACTATTCGGCATCTCTGCGACTCCCAATATTCGGCCCTCACAATATTGAATTACTTTTTAAAGATTATTCAATCATATCTCCATTTTCATAGTATTTTCACTTTTCAAATATTTTGGAGAAACAAAAGATTAATGACAATGTTGTGATTGAGAGTGATAGATATCTCTTTGTAATCATCATCACAATCTAAAGTCGAGGGTAGGAAGAGAAGAATGAGATGAAAAAATTATGAGGACTTGAATTAAAATACAAACTTAATAATAATAAAATATTAATATTTTATTTGTTTTTATCTTTAAATTTAAACATTTATTTGGTGATTGTTAAAGAAGTTTTGAATTTTGTTCAATTATATGAATGCACTGGACTCTCCTAAAATCAATTATTGTTAAAGAAGTTTTTTTTTTTAAATTTAATCAATGAGTTTTGGGAGCATCAAAACTTCAAATTAATTTGTTAATTTTATTAATTTTTAATTTATTAAAAAATCTATATTTAGTTCATTTGCTCATTTTTCTATATGCCACAAATAATTTAAAAATACATCTATTGCTTTGAAGTCATATTACACACTAAAAATATATCTAATACCAGATTTATACTATCAATAGAAATAAACTTGGGCTTTTTTAAGTAATTTAAAAAATTTAATTGAATTATTTGTTAAAATTTAATCATAACTTTTGGCCAAAATTTAAAATAATGTTAAATTATTAGCTTAAAAATATCTATTAAGTACTTTACATTCCTATCTTATTACAAATTCCTTTAAAAATTAAAAATTAAAAATTACTAACAACTCCATATCTCCATCACAATATCTTAATTCTTTAGAATTCATATTACATTCATTGATGTTGATTATGCACAAATGAGTCTTCTATATCCACCCAAATTGCTTGGAGCCAGTGAAGTTATTCAAGCAAAATCAGTTTGCCCTTTGAATTTTAGATTTGTACAAAAACAATTATCATAGAATTCTGGATTTGTATATATATAAAAAAAATAATAAATAGATTTGTGCATGAAATAAAATTCTATTTTATTCACTTTTCCATTATTTTTTTTTTACAAATTCTATCCAAACACAACTTCAAAGTTTCTTGAGTAATTGTATAAATTTTATAAAATTAACAAACACATTGTATTAAACCATTTATACATTAAATTCATATATTTTTCATAACTTCTTAATCTAATTAACTAACAAATAAAATTTTAATTTATGAAATACAATGACAAAAAATAGTGTTAATATCGTATATGTTTTATTTTTTGAACACTAAATTATTTTATCATGTGCATAGTAGGATCAAGCACTAGTATTATATAAGTAAAAGGGGGTTTGTAACCCACAAGACCTCCAAAAACTTCAATATTCCAATCTTAATTTTCTAATTTTTTTATTTTCAAAAATAAAATAAAAATATTCTATTGGTTGGCTCTCATTCAAGCAAATAATAATAATAATTATAATTAAAATTAATATCCCTTGATTTATGACTTTTAAACGGAAAGTATATCAAATCTTTAAAAAAAAATAAAAAGTATAGTAATCCATTTCAAAATTCAAATTTGAGGGTCAGTAAATATGAAAAATAATCTATTAATTTAAATTTAAAATTGACACAATATAAATTTAAAATTATAATAATCTATCTCATGATTTATAAGTTTTAAAGAAAAATTTAAAATTATCATAATTATCCTATAATTTTTGTATTAAGAAGCAATAAGAGTGACGTTGAGATTATCTATATATCTATATATTTTTACAAAGGAATACTTTTAAAGAGAGATATTATAAGCGTTTCAGTATCTCATATATAATTTTTTTAAAATCAAAACCTCTATTGACTAGGTTATTCAAGTATAAAATTTAAATTCATAATTATCACAATACAAATTTAAATTTGCCATAATTATTTCATGATTTAAGAATTTCATTTAAATTATCATGATTTATACCAAGAATTAATGATTTCAAAAAGGAAACTCTCTAACTCTCAATGCAAAATTATCACAATACATATACCTACAATCGTCAGGACTATCTCCTTCCTTCAGGTTTTCAAAAAAAAAAAACTCTCTTCCATAGCTCTTTAAATTTAAAAGTAAGAACATTTTAGTTGCGTTTGGTAAAATTTTGTAAATATGATTTGAGAGTATAAGTTATATTTTCAATTTGTGAATTTTAGAATTATGATTTGAGTGTAAAAAATTTGTTTGGTTATGGTTTTTGAATTGAGTGTGGAATTGAGTTTTGAAAGTTTGATTTAACATGTGAAGTAAGAAAATTTGTTTGGTTATGAATTTTGAAAAGAATTTTCAAAACTTAATTCAAATTGTTATAACTCATAACAAAACATACTACTTTCACATTATTAATGTAACAACCTAAATTTTTAATTATTCTATAGAATTTATACTAATATTATTTAATCACAGTTAGAGAAAATATATAATTTATTATATATAATTATTTTGTAAAATAATATAATTATTAAAAATTTAAGAATTAAAGTGTAAATAAATAAATTAGTTAAGTTTATCCATTGATTACAGATAAGATTGAATTAATGTGGTGTTACGGATATGCAACACGTAGCAGCCGTGACTTGGCGTGCACGGATGCCTTTGTATATTAGGAGCAATGTGCCCAATTAGAAAAGAAGGAAAAGTAAGAAAAGAGTTGGAGAGAAAATAGAGAAAGAATAGAAGAAAAATAATAGAAGTTGAAAGGGCCTTTGGTAGTGAAAAGAAATAGTAAAATAGTAAAATTAAGATGAGTTATATTATATCTTGAGTCACCAAAATATATTTTATATATGTTTTGACTTACCAAAACATGTTTTATAAAAGTTATGTTTTATTCGTATATTAATCAAAGTTATGTTTTATAAACATTTCAGTTACGTGGTTTATTTTCTGAACCCTATTTGCTTAAAGTGAAACCCATGAATATGTTTGTTTACATTTTAAAGAATATTTGGTTATGACCTTATATGAAAATATGTTTTGTGAACACCACCACGGGAGTCCCACGCCTTGGGAGACTTAAATAACCATTGGCTTAGTGATTGACCACTCTGTGGTCCAATGTTTGTGTGGATCCATTGACCAGTGTAGTGCTTGGCACTTAGTGATGTACCGTGGTTATGGTTGTATAGTGATTTCTGTATTACGTGATCCGAGGTATATGTCAAATGATTTTCGTACTATGTATGTTATGTATCAAGCTCTTTTTGGCCCAACTAATTATCTATGGTGAATTTTATGCCTTATACTCTTAGTATAATATTTCTCACTCTGCCATGAACTTATAGTTTTTTTACCACTTTCAGGTGACATGTCGGGACCAGCATATGGGGTAGGCACAAAGCACTTTTATTGATGTATTTTTTTTATGTAAATATCGGCCTTTTTGGTCAATACATTTTGTAATAAAAATAGACGCTCCAATAATTATTTTAGTACCCTCATTTAAATATTTCTTCCACTTGCGTTTATTGATCTGTTTAAGATTTGGCCGGAGGTAACTTCGGTTACTGGCCATCACGATGCTTAACCCTTGGGTACGGAGAGCAGGTCGTGACAATTAAAAATTCTGATCAACACTTAATCAAATTCTTTTTAAAATTCAATTAAAAAAATTTATTATTAACAGAAAATAGCATTAATCAACTTTTTAATTGAAAATACTACAAAGGAAATAATTTTTTTTCAAAATAAATATTTAAAATATTTAAATCATAAATATTTAAATAATTTAAATAATCTAAAAAATTTAATAAGTAAAAAATTTAAATAAATATTCAAAAAATTTAAATCATAAAAATTTAAATAATTTAAATATTCAAAAAAATTTAAATAATTTTAAATGTTAATATTTTAAATTTAAAAACAACTCTACACTCAAATCGTAACCAAACACATAAAACAAAACTCAATTAATAAATTATTTTTAAAACTCATAATCAAACACATAACTCGAAACTCCATATTACTTTCATAACTCTACACTCAAATCGTAACCAAATACATAACAAAAAAATTAAAATATTTAAAAATATTTTTATAAAATAGAGTTTGAATTTATTTTTATAAAATATTTTAAAATTTAAAAAATTAAAATTGTAATATTTTGAAATTAAAATATTTAAAAATATTCAAAAAATTTAAAAATTAAATAAATCGTAACATATTTAAATATTTAAAATATTTAAAAAATTAAATTATTGATTTGAATTGAGTTTTGAATTATATGTTTGGTTACGAGTTTTGAAAAGTAATGATTATATTTTGAATTGAGTTTTGAGAAATGGGTATAGAATTATGATTTGAAAGTTCAAAACAAACAACACACTCAAATCAATGGGTGAAACTATAATTTGAGAGGCTTACCAAACGGATTGTCTTTGAATGAAAATTAACTTTTATTTAATAGTTTTTTATTTTGATTATAGTAACACTTTGTAAATACAGATCTATATCACAATGGAGATTATGTTGATAGTGCTGATAAGTTACGAGACTTTGTTGTCATACGAAAAAGAGCAGAGAGTTAAAGTATGAAATAACATGTTAACTATATATATATTAAAATGATTGTATATTTTTAGCAAAAAAAGCTATTAATCCACTAATGGCAAAGTTATATATTGTGTTTTTTTCTTTATAATTGTCAATTGCAAGAAATAGCAAAATTGGTCATATTTGTATAAATGGTGGATAAATGGATGTTTATGACGAAAGATCGAATGCATGTCATTTTTTTCTTTATTTCTTTGTGTTTTAGGTAAATGGATCAACATTCCCTAATTGTGGATTTAGCGATAATATTTCCTAAATTTTATAAAGAAAATGTTTGAATTTAAACTCAAAAAAAGATCATATATAGATATTTTCCTTATCTTTTATTTTATCTTTTAAAAATAATATTTTATAAATAGACAGGATGTATCAAAATTCCTCTTCCAAGCTCATTCCAATAAAATAAATAGGTTTCAAATCCCATTTAATTCCAATAAAATAATTATGCCTAAAATAATACAAAAGTTAGAATTATACCAAACAAACTATCTTTTATATCTTAACTATTTTGTATACTTTTAGGGTTTGTTTGGGATGTCCTAAAAAAGTGTACTTTTTGACTTATTGGTAGGTTTGGGTTAGGTTTGATGTGATGTGTTAGAGAGGTGATGTGATTTAAATAAGATGATATGACTTAAATAAGATAGTGACTTTTTAACTTATTGGCTTATTTAGTACATGCCAAACTAGCCCTTAGTCAATAAATTAAATAGGTTTAAAATCCAATTTAATCTCGATGAAATAGTTCTTCTTAAAATATAAAAAATAGAATTGTATCAAACAAGCATCTTTTATATCTTAAGTATTTTATATGCCCATTTTTGGCTAATAAATGAAATTTTTAGCTAACTTCCAATGAAAATTGTAAAGTTCCATTACGAGAAATTTTATAATTTTTAAAATTTTTTGTAAAAAATAAAGAGAAAAAATCAACAAGACATTTTAGTGTACAGCGCAGAATAAGATTAAAAATTTTAAGAAAACTATTTGTAAAAAATTTACATAGTTGCCTTTTTGTTATATTAACCTAAAAAAAAGGGAAATTTATTGATAAATCCCATTTAGAGATATTTTATCCCAATAAGTCCACAAAGAAAAATTATATCCCAATGAGTCCCATATAGTTTTTTTTCTTATTCCATAAAGTCCAGTTTTTAAAGTTCATATTTATACGTGGACTATTATGCCCTCATATATATATAGACTGTGTTAATACGTAACACACCTTCCTGTGATTTCGGTATTCAGTTTTGGCAGTTTCTATATTTCTAATTCAAATCGTTACGTTTCTACCTTGCATGCTGTCGTTCTATCGTTCTGAGGCGTTGATGTCCTAGGGTTTGATTGTTGCTGTTCTAGTCTGGTATGGCGATTTTCAAGTGAAGAGGACGAAGTTGAAGGTGTTCGGTTCTGTCATTTTCTGGAGTATAACTGCATCGAAGCAGTTTTTTTTGAGTTTTGGACGACTGTTGGATTGGATGATTAAGGTTAGTATCATTGTAGTTATGAATAGATGTTCAATTTTTGTTTTGATTTGTAGGATGGATCAGATCCTTTGTTCTTGGATTGATATTTTTGGATGCTCTGTTTTTTCAATTACATCCATCATACGTGGTCATTGGAGGGGAGGTCATTCAGATATATGTTGAATGTTATAATATTCCTTTTACTTTGATGTATGTATAATGAGGCCCTGTGTGAGTGATGTAATTCAGAGTATATTGAACAATGTGAATGTTTACATCATGTTAGTATTACGTGAAGCATGTGGATGTTTGCATTTTACTTTGATGTTAATTTAATGAGGCTCTGTCTGAGTGATATAATTGTGAGTATATAAATCAATGTGAATGTTTACATCGTGGTCATGTGGAGGGGAGGTCATCAGATTAGTGATGAATGTGCATCCTCTATAATTCACAGTATGTGGAACAATATGAATGTTTACATCGTGTTAGTATTACGCGAAGGATGTCGATGTTTGCATTTTACTTTAAGTTTTGTTTAATGAGGCTCTGTGTGAGTGATATAATTGAGAGTATATGGATCAATGTGAATGTTTACATCGTGGTCCTTTGGAGGGGAGGTCATGAGATTAGTGATGAATGTCGATCTTCTATAATTCAGAGTATGTGTCAATGTAAATGTTTACATCGTGTTCATATCATGTGAAGAATGTGGATGTTTTCACTTTTACTTTGATGTTTGCTTAATGAGGCTTTTGTGTGGGTGTGAATATTCACATCTTGTTTAATGATGGTTGTTGAATTTAACACTTGAAGCATACTTGTATCTTTGCTAATTTTCGCAATGTGAATATTCATATCGGTTTGGATTATTGTTAATTGTTGTATTGTTTTCTTTTTTTTAGGAGATGGATAGCTTCACGATGTTAGTGTGTACTTATGGTTGTAGTACCCTTGTAATAAATGCCGCCCGCATTGTGTTATTCACGTTTGGTGGACTGTTTGTGTGAAAAATGGGGGGAGTTGTCTGCTGGTTCTATTTCATTGTTTTGTAAATTACCTGGGATTAATAGGTGTGATTTGGAGAATGAGGAAGAATTTCAGAACATGTTACTGCTTGCTAAATCAATGGGGGTACAACATGTAGAAGTTGTGGTTGAGTTGAAAAGTGATATTGGTCAGTCAAGTAGTTTGGGATTGGTGCGTGTGGGGGTTGAGGAAGAAGTTGATGCACTACGGAGATTTTGCCACCATAAGGAGAAGGTGTTGTTGTCAGCCCCTTGGGCAAATGGTATTACGCATGTGGGACAACGGTTTATTGGAGGTGCACAAGAATTTCGTGACGTTTTGTGTAAGTATGCCATCCAATGTGGGTTTCAGTTTACATACGTGAAGAACGAGACAACAAGAGTTACTGCTGTGTGCGCGATGCGGGAGGAGAGGGGCTGCTTGTGGGCTATACATTGTAGAGCACAACGAGCAAATGATTTTTTCTACATCAAGAGTTTTAGTGACGTGCATACTTGTGGTACGGATGTCCGAACATCGAAGAATCCATGAGTTAGTTCGGATTTGGTGTCGAGTACCATATCCGAAATTGTGAGGGACAAGCCGTTAACTCGGCCGTGTGATGTGGTGACTATTTTGAAGAGGGATTATGGGCTAGATGTTAGTTACCATGTCGTATGGTTGGGTGTGGAGAAAGCAAAGGCTGCTATTCATGGAGAGCACTCGTTATCATTTGACCAGCTGCGGTGGTATTCGGATGCTGTGATGCGGTACAATCCAGGGAGTTATGTCAATATTGACTATGATGCGAGTAGTCAACGGTTTTGTCGCTTCTTTATGTCATTCGCTGCGTGTATTTCTGGGTTCAATGCTTGTCGGCCTTTATTATTCCTGGATGGAACATTCCTCAAAGGAAAGTACAAAGGTCAGCTACTTGCGGCAACGGCGAAAGACGGAAACAATGGTTAGTATTTTTTTTTAGCTGTCTATTCATGTCAATATTCACTGTGAGCAGCATTGTCTGGACAAAAGAGTGATTGGTAAATTATAAGTAATGTGAAGATTGACATTAGTATGCACTGATGTGAAGGTTTACATCTGTGTATGCTAATGACAGTCATGTGAACATTCACATTATTACACACTGATGTGAATATTCACATTAGTGTATACTAATGTTAGTTGATCCATTAATGAACAGTACTGTGAATGTTAACATTGTCAGTGACTCAACAATCAACAATGAATTATTAATGGTCGTTAATGTGAATGTTCACATTGTTGATGTTTACGAACTTGAATCCAAAAATCACAATAGTAAATAGGGCAATGTAGATATGAACATTCACATGACCTGTTTCGTTTATACTGTTTTCTATGCACTTTGGAATATTGTGAACAGTTGTGTATTGGTGTTGTGTTGTAGGTTTGTTTCCTGTTGCCTTTGCGATTGTTGATTCAGAGACCACGGCGAATTGGTCGTGGTTCTTGCATGAACTTGGGAAGGTTGTTGATGGTAAACGCCATATTACTTTCATTTCGGATTGTAATCTTGGTGCATTAGAAGCTATGCCAAAGGTGTTCCCATCGGCTCATCACGGTTGTGCTTACAACACTTGAAGAGCAATTTAAGAGACCGGATGAAAGGAATTGATAATGGATTCAGGATCACCTAGTAAGTAGTTTGGGTGATTTGTCGTCTGAGCCAACTGTGGTAGGGTTCCATGAAAAGCTTGCAAAATTAAAAGAGGAGGGTAAACAACGAGTTTATAATTTTATCAAGGACTTGCTTTTGAGCATTGGGCAAATTCATACTTCAGGTAATAATTGTTTCCTAACATCTTTGTGAATTTTAGAATGGTAGCGATGTGAATTTTCGATTTAGAATGGTAACAATCTTCGAATTGTGTTTCATGTTCAATGTAAATGATGTGAATGTTCACATCTGCTAATGATGACTGATGTGAATGTTCACATCTGTTAAGTTGTCAAATAGACGTGCAATGTATTACAGATTTGAATGTTGACACGTGTCATATTTTGTTGTTGTTGTTAACATTCACATATTGTCCATCGTTTAAGTTGACAACATAATAAGCATATGATGTGAACATTCACATTATTATAAACTGGTAGCAGATGTAAACAGTCACATTATTATACCCTGATGTGAATGTTCACATCACTGTATTCTAATGTCAGTACTATGAATGTTCACATCTGTTAACGTTAATGGTCAGACCTCTTAAATTCCGTATTGTACAATGTTTGTGATATTGTGCAGGGGCATGCGTTATGGGGAGATGACATCCAATGCGGCGGAGTCATTCAATAACTGGATTAAAGAAGCACGTAATCTTCCTATCACTCAAATGGTGGACACAATTCGTACTCAGTTGATGCGGCAAATGTCTGCAAGGCGTGACCAAGCAAACAGATGGAACGAGATTATTTGTCCGACATTTGAAACAAGGCTTATGGATTCGTTCAATGACAGCAGGGCTTGGCAAGTTAGCAAAGCCAATGAGGATGTGTTTGAAGTTCATTCGATACCATCTGTTACAGTTGATGTTTCGAGGCGTACATGTTCTTGCTTCAAATGGCAAATCAACGGATTCCCATGTGACCATGCTGTTATTGCCATTCAGAAGAGCCGCTATAATCTCAATGATTGTGTGGAACATTACTTTCATGTGGAGACATATCGTGCAGCCTATTCGGGAGCCATATTCCCTATACCATCGGTGGAGAAGCCGCCTTTTGATCCCACGGACTTCACTATATACCCGCCAACTGTGAAAAGACCACCCGGAAGGCCGAAGAAAAATAGGATCCCATCAAGGGGTGAGAAACTGAAGCAAATAAGGTGCGGGAGATGTGATAAGTTGGGGAGTCATAATCGGAAGTCATGCACAGCGCCAATATAGGATGTACCTTTTTTTCATTTCAACATTGTATTTTACATTGGATTCTTATATTCATTTTTGAAATAAGATTGTGTTGTGTTGGCAAACATTGGGTTGCAATAAGATTACGTTGCGTTGGCAAACATTATAATGCATTAGTATTTGATTTGTGTTTTATTTTCACTTTTTTAAGGTACCAATCTGACATTTATGTTGGTTGTGTTTTGGATGAATGCATGATGTTAACATTAACACTGGTGTAATATAATCACATTATGTGAATGTTCACATTGTTGATCTTTCAAACATTTCTGTGCTGGGAATGTTCACATTGTTGTTACTGTTGACAGTATTGAAGTAGATGACATTAGTGTTTACATCAATGTAAACATTCACATCATCAACTCATAAGATCTAAATATTCATGACATCGTTGTTGCCATTCACATAATCAGAAGTTATGATGTGAATATTCACATTTACGTAAACGAATCATATTATGTCAAAACTTGCACATGGGTTGAACTTCTTTACCTTCTTGTTGTCAATGTTGACATGAATATAAGCTGTTAGCATAAGTTAGTATGAACATTCACATCAGTGTTGCAACTGTGAACATTCACATCTTTCAAACATTAGTGCATATGAATATCATAAGTGAATGTTCACATTTGGCAGACATTAGTGCAAAAATTATGCTCATCACAACACAGCATTACGAATGTCATAAGTGACTATGTACATTCAGAGCAGTGTTGCAACTGTGAACATTCACATCTGTAAACATTAGTGCATATGAATGTCATAATTGAATGTTCACATATGGCAGACATGAATGACATTTACAACTGTTATGAGCAAGAACAGATGTGAATGTTCACACATGTGTAAGTGATCCGTAATTATGTCATGTAGACCAAGTGTACACTCCTGTACAAAGTATGTGTATTATAGAACACTCAGGTTCAAACATTCGCATGAATTACACTCATAACAACACAGCAGTATGGATATCGTAAGTGAATGTGAACATTCACATCTGTAAAGCATAACAACACCAAAAGTAGTTCAAAATTCCCAGCTGGCTTTTTCCCATTAACAGATGTTGTATCAATGTTTTACAATCAGTTGTTGTGTCAAAATGTTAACGCATTCCATATTAACATTCATATCGAGTCTTGCTTAGTTTGTAGGTGGACACCCCCCACCTATAGGTTTTAATGAAGCTCTGATTTCTTATGATTCAAAAAACTATGCACTAACAAATCTCGTAGTCCACACCATTCTGAACTAGTGAGGCTGCCCACAACTTCTTCATGGAATATGTGCGCCCGCATGATGTAACATACCGCAGGTCCACAGTCCACTCTGTAAAAAAGAAATGGTTTTGATTAGCAGTTGACATGAATATTTGCATAATTGTTATGGAGGGTTTGTAAAAAAATGTATTGAGGATTACGAGTCGGCGCGTTGCTGAGGACAGACATCCACACTGTTGATTGGTTGTGCTGGATTTTGGCCTGCTAGCTTAGTGTGTAGGGGTGATGACTCGCCAATAACGCTCACAACATGCTCAATGTACTTCCTCTGTGTATGGTATTTCAAATTAGGCACCAACAAACATTAGTGTGTGTACAGTCATGTAGATGTGAACATTCACAGTAGTATGTAATGAGTGAATGTGAACATTCACATCACTGGTTCAGATGTGAACATTCACATCTGTGAAACATAGGTGAAGTGGCAGTGTTGTGAACATTCACAGTAGTAGATTATGAGTGCATGTGAACATTCACATCACTGGTTCAGATGTGAACATTCACATCTGTGAAACATAGGTGAAGTGGCAGTGTTGTGAACATTCACATCTGTGGAACTGTTTTGAACATTCACAGCAGTATATTTGTGTTCAAAAATAGCCACTTACAACTTCCTGTGCTTGGTCGATATGCGGGTCATGTATTCCTGTTCTTGGGCGCAATGAGTTGTAATGCCTCCACAAATTGTCTTTAGCATCATACACAACTATCGTCCAGTGGTACTCATGATGCAATGGGAATAGTAGGTATCTCTCTCCTTGGTAGTTCTTGACATGTGCATCAATGTGTTTACTCCTTTTGCGAGGATGGTACTCTCGTATCACTTTCTGTACACATTGGACAAATAATTAATGGTCTGTGAAGTTTCACATTCACAGTACAAATAAGTAATGGACTGTGAAGTTCCACATTCACATTACAAATAATGGAATGATAGATTACCAAACACATGCTTGTGAAGATGAATGCCGCTTCATCCGAAGTTGGGTTGACCACCTCTTGTTGTTCATGCAACAGTTCAGCATATGCATCTATGAGCTGCACAAACATGGGGTCATATTATATAGATTTGTGGCTGTGAGTGTGTACGTATGCGTGTGTGCATATGCATGAAGAGCTAATTATGTTTGTACTGGCATACATTGCTGTGTATTGATTCCTCCTTGATAAGGTTGACAATGTCATCAAAATACACATGTGTAGCCTTTGAATCTCCTTTCCACACCAGCAGCCTGTGCATTATAAACAAACCAATGTGAATATTTACATTGCACAGATCTGAACAAACCCAGAAAATTGAACACAGTGATGATTATAGACAATTACGGAATGTGAATGTTAACGTTAGATGTTTGCAGAGTCACTTACTCATCGCCTCCACTTTTTTGTAAAGCTTGGACCTTTTGTTTGTCTTGTTTGGACATCTTGCTCCACACTTTGAACTTGTTGGTCAAGGATAATTTTTTTAGCTGCTTCGCTGGTGGGTGTTTCTCCACATCTTCAACCATTTCGACTGGATGGGGTTGCTTTTGGCCCGGTAAGTCTGGGTACTGGAATTCAGGCAAGCGATGTTCTTTGCGATCTTTTTCCTTTATACGCTTGACCCTAGAAGGTGGGCTGATATTGTGTTGCATTGGGCTAGGGGGTTGCTTTTCTGCCACAGCCTGTGTGACAATGTGGACTGACTGGTCATCGTAAAGATCTTGAAGAATTGTTTTATCGCATTCCAAGTCGATGACCAGCTGCGTTAAGCGTTTGATTTCTTCATCCTTCTGCTGCATGCACTTCTGTATTTCGGTATTTATGTTGGGTGGGCTGGACTGGTTGAACAATTTATGTTCAAGATCAGCTATGACTCTTGCCCTTAACTCCCATGAAAATTGAAGGTGTTTGTACTTTGCTTCCCATTGCCTTATGACGCCCCAGGCCTTCCGATTTTCTTTGATAAGCATGTCAATCAAATCAGGTTGGTTTGTGTTTGGTATTACAATAGCTGTGTCATAATGTTGGCTGCTAAATGGAATGTGAATGTCCTCATCACTGTCCTGTTGCTCAACCCCATCCCCAGAAAAGTCGGAGTTGCTGCCATTGTGTTGTTCATCCTTGATGTCAAAGGGGTTGGGAGATGTTGTGCCTGGTTCAGAAATTTCAGGCTCCACCTTCAATGTTTTATGCTTGAACTTTTGTATTTCTGTTGGGATTGCAAAGAGTTCGCCGGCATTAACCTGACAATGAAAAAAACAGGTTAGGTAACGTATATATTTGGGTGGTGTTATAATGTGAATGTTTTGATCAGCAGTTGAAGGCCCTACCTCATTAAAACCCAAATCTGCTAAAGAGGTGGTTTTCATCTTCTTCTGTAAAGCAGTCAGATCCCACTTCACACAGCGTGGAAAAGCATTGGGTTTGTGAGGTTGTAGGATGGTTGTGTGCTCACACAACCAATACTTCAGTAAAACAACAAACACAGTGTTATTTAGGAATTGCATAGTAATGTCATGAGTGGATGTGAGTAGATGTGAACATTCACAGTAGTATGTAATGAGTGAATGTGAACATTCACATCACTGGTTCAGATGTGAACATTCACATCTGTGAAACATAGGTGAAGTGGCAGTGTTGTGAACATTCACAGTAGTAGATTATGAGTGCATGTGAACATTCACATCACTGGTTCAGATGTGAACATTCACATCTGTGAAACATAGGTGAAGTGGCAGTGTTGTGAACATTCACATCTGTGGAACTGTTTTGAACATTCACAGCAGTATAGTATGAGTGAATGTGAACATTCACATCAGTGATTCAGATGTGGACATTCACATCTGTCAAAGGTAATTGCCTATGGACATTCACATCAATGGTACATATATGAATGTTCACAGTTGGCTTAGATGCACAACACTGAAGGACATGTGAATGTTATTATTTGACAACATGGGTACTTACCATCAATAACATGACACAGCCGGTGACTTTTGCTGGATTTTTGTCATTTTGGGAAATAGACGATGTCAACGTTGTTCTAATTTGCTTGGCCCAATCATATTCTCGCATGGTTTCCAATGGGACCATATGTGTGTAGTAGCCCCATCCTATCGTCTCTCCACTTGTTGTGAAAAAAAGCTTTTGGCAAGCATACATGCACACTAGTCGGGCAACTTCTTCGTTGTCAGCTTTCTTTTTGCCTTTCAACGCCTCGGTCAAAAGGGTGCGTATCCATTTTGAAGTCAACCGGCTGACATTTTTGCATATTTTGTTTACAATGCCAGTCTTTGGTTTCGCACCGTACGATATGTCCATCGGCTTGCTGCCACAGTCCACACCGAAAATCAGCTTGATGTCGCTGTTGTGTATGCTCATCTTCTTCTCCCCAATGTAGAACGCATCCTTTGAAGCTTTGTACATTTGTAGTACATGCACAACGACGTCATCATACTTCATGCATTTGTCCAGGTCAATCTGATTGTTTCTTAATGCATCAAGCAAATTCCAAAAAGGTGTTTGTTGAAGGCACCGCAGCTGTGCTTGTGTGAACTTGGTGGTTTTCATGAATTTGACCAGTCCGGTCATATTAGATCTGTAGTTCACATTTCTCATGTCCACATTGGTGCTAGGATTTGTTTTTGGGGTTTCTTCCTTCACATGGTACTCATCTCTCTTCCTCTTTGCTGTTTTCTTGTGTGCAACATCTGCAAAATGGAGCAGTTTTAAAAAATTAAGTCCACGCTCATGTGATTAGCGTAGTGGAACAGATGTGAACATTCACAGCTTTTCCACTGATGTGCATGTTCACAGTTGTGTGCGTGGGTGTGAATGCCCAGAGTTTGTGTCTGGTTGTGAACATTCACATCATGTTGATTGTGTCAGCACAAACACAATGTGCATATTGTGTCACTGTGTGGAAAACAATGTATTTTTATACAACCATGAACACCATTGAAGAACATGTGCATGTTAACACGAACATATAAAATGACGGATCAACTTATTGGATCACCATTAACAATCAAGAATATCAACAAGGCAAACATTCACAATAGGGGGAAAAAATGTAAATATCCCTAGTCATTGGCCTAATGTTTGCAATCCATGTGAATGTTCACAGCGTAGAATAACAGCAACAATAATATCTGATTGTCCTAAAATCTACTAAAATGTTCAGTCAATGTGAATGTTCACAGCCTAGACCAAAATCACCAACAATATCTGATTGTACTAAAATGTTGAGGCAATGTGATTGTTCACAGTCTAGAACAACAGCACCAATAATATTTGACTCTCCTAAAATGTTTAGGAAATGCCAATGTTCACAGCCTAGAGCGAACGCACCAACAACATCTGATTGATCTAAAATGTTCAGGCAATGTGAATGTTCACAGCCTAGAACAACAGCACGAACAATATCTGACTCTACTAAATTTTCCCGGCAATGTGAATGTTGATAGCATAGAACAACAGACCAATATCGACTCTCCTAAAATTATCGTGCAATGTGAATGTTCACAGCCAATAACAAAAGGACCAATAATGTTTGATTCTCTTAAAATTTGCAGGCAATGTGAATGTTCACATCTTTCATCAACAATAACAACAACAGAATTGGCCAAATATTTTGCAATCCACAAGAATGTTCACATCATAAAACAACAACACCATAACTACCTGATTACCCAAACATTTTTTACTCAATGTGAATGTTCACATTTTAATCAACTACAACAAAAGCGTAATTGGCCAAAACATTTTGGAACCGTGTGAATGTTCACACCATTGAACAACAACCATATAACATCTGCAATAATTTGATTATCAAACAATTTTCAATCAATGTGAATGTTCACATATTGCAATAACAACGACTACAACAAAAACATTTTGGAATGTTCACAGTTGTGAACACAATGTAATGCAACTGTAATGTTTTTTACTGCAAAGATCAATAAAATTAAGGATTATCATGGAGGGGTTCAGAATAAATGTTAGGGTATGAATAATATGGACTCCTATATATTGTACGCATACGAAAAGGGGATATTTGTCAAAGTTCAAAATAATGGTTGTTGATAAACAGGATTAGGGTTTAAATACACGAATGAGTAGAATGCTTACGTTTTGTGCCCATTTCGACGAAAAAGATGTTCGCATGAAGGGATGATGCGACGAAGGAACGTATACAGTATTCCGGGCGTATGAACGACGCAGAAGATGTTCACACGATGTGACAATGGAACGAAGACAGGCTTCTCGGCGTAGGGACGAAGGAGAAGATCAATGAGATGATGCGCCGATGCTACGATGGAAGGAATTCAGTTTTGTGGGAGTTGAGGCGATGTGGAATATGGGTTTCGATTTCTGGACTGTAAAGGTACTGTGCGTGATTTCCTGCGCAAGAATAGAGAGGGTAAGAGAGACGGTTATGAGATTCAAAGAGAGAGAGAAAGGCGCGTGTTTTGTTCAGGGATGTTTTGGTCTTTCTGTATAAAATGGACCTAATAGAATATTATAAAACACTATGGGTTTTATGGAACAACACTCTTAAATAATGGATTTACTAAAGAAGCTCCCTAAAAAAAAATATTACTCACTTAAAAAATTCTCAATTTTTTATTTTTTGGATGGGAGAATCTTCACTTTAGAAAGTTGTAGATGGAAACTTTTTTAAGTATAGTAGTTTATAATTTGAAAAAAAAAATACACATTCAATTAGCATTTCTCCATTCATGTTAACTAAGTTTTGTTTTATGAAAAATATTTTTTTCTATTTTGACTATAACTAAATTTTTTCTTCTTCTTCTTACTTTTTTTTGTTTTTTTTTTTAAAGAAAAAAAAAAGTATAAAATCACATGTATAGTGTTGGTTATTGCTAATTAAGAAAAATGAAAACACATAATTATGTAATCTTTGAAACAAATTTAAAAAACAAAATTGTTAACATGAGATATCCAAATCATGTTAGAAAGTATAATAAAAACACAATAGAAAATAAATTTATATGTTTGGAGACTTATATTATAAATTAAATTATTTTATTTATAAAAATTATTACAATTTTATTAGGTATTGAATTGATAAATTTACAATTATTTAACTCATACGGGCAACGCTATTCCTTAATGTGAAGATTATTCCTTTATTAATGTGAATTAGAAAATTCGAATATAAATATTTTTAGATGGATTAATATCGAGTTTCTATTTGATAACAGAATTAAGTATGTGAAAATAACTATATTAAATTATTTTGTAGCTAATAGTAGCTAATTGTGAAGAATTACTTACCATTTAATTTTTTAAATTAATTTATATTCAATCAAACAAAACATGTCTAAATATACTTAATTTTAAGTTTCATAATAAAAAATAATTTTTAATTTCTTATATTTCAATTAACTTAAATGAACATGCTCAATAATTATTTTGAGTCATTTATTATGTCATAAATGAATTAGATTAAATAAAATAAAATGAACTAATTAAAGTAAAAAACTAAAAGCATGATACGTCAAATCTAATGTGACAGTCTAACAATTTTATTTTGACATGTCAAATAAGCTTCACCAGATTTGGTATTCCAAAAACTAAGATAACATTTGACATCATACTTTTATGTCAACTTTGACATGAAAACCACTTCACGTTGTTGTTGTTTACATATCAAATTTTAAAAAGAAAAATGTTTTGGACCTCGAATCTGGGATCCCCCGAATCCCCCTAAGCCCAAAACGACGTCGTTTTGGGCTTAGGCTTCTTTTTTTTTTTTACGCCATTTTTTGAGGAAGAAGAGGAAGAGGAGAGAGAGAGAGAGAGAGAGAGAGGCGTCGTCTCATGCCGATCGTCGCTTCCGACGCTTCGTCATGACTTCATGCGGCCTTCGTCCAGCTCGGCCTCGTCGTTAAATCGACTCACGTATTTGCCTCATCCCCGAGTTTATTGGCCCTCCTCCTCACCTCCTTCTCTTCCTCCTCCCGTCTTCCTCCCTCCCCGTCTGCTGAAAAAAAAAATAAATAAAAATTAAAACCATGAAACGACGTCGTTTCATGGTTTCGGGGGATTCGGGGGACCTCGGATTCGAGGTCCCAATCGCGATTGTTTTAAAAATTTAAATGAAGATGCTCTTTTGTTCTAATTTATTTTTATTTTTATTTTATAAAATTTCGTGCATAGCGTGGATAGGTTGGTCATTTAAGTGAATAGGCACCGTGAGGTTTGGTGAGCCTACTTTCTAGTCTACATCTAAATTATTTATTTTTTAAGATTTGTTAAAAAAGTAATTACGTAAAAAAAAAAAATGATAGAATATTACATGATCAGATTATACTTACATTAAAAATATACTGTTTATTTTTAAAATTATATTTTATTTGTCGTTCATTATTTAAAATAAATATGATCGGAACATAATTCAATCAACTTAGGTTTTATTTGATTTAGTTTTAGAATTATGATTTGAGTGTAGAGTAGTGAGTTGAATTTAAAAAAAAAAAAAATTTGTTTGGTTATAAATTTTGAAAAAAAATTTTAGTTTTTTAATTTTGAATTTTGAAAAAAATTTTGAGTTTTGAATTTTTTTGAACTTTAAATTTTATTTTGAAATTTTTTGAATTTAATTTTTTTTAATATTTAAAAATATTTAAGAAAATTTTATTTATTTGTTTTAGATATATAATTTTTATTAAAAACATTTTTAAATTTTTTTAATTTAATATAATTTTTTAAATATATTTTTTAATATTTTAAACTCAAAACACAACTCCACACTCAAATTATAACCAAATACATAACTCAAAACTTATTTAAAAACTATTTTCAAAACTCATAACCAAACACAACTCAATTCAAAAACTATTTTCAAAACTTATAACCAAACTCTTTTTAAAATTATTTTCAAAATTTTATTAGAAAAAATTTAGAAAAAAAATATTTTTTATTTTGTTCTTTCAAATTATTTTTTTATTTTATATTTTTTAAAAAAAATATTTTGTCCAAAATATTTTTTTATTTTTTCAAAAAATATTTTTTGCTATTTTTTTAAGTATTAGTCAACTAATATGTTATGATTTAGATATATATGACGATCCAAATTTTTAAAAAAATTAGAAATTATTTAAAATATTAAAAATTTTATAAAATAAAATATTTAAATAAAAAAATAAAAACAAAATTTTTAGATATTTAAAAATATATAACTCAAATATTAAAAAAAAAAAATCAGGACACAATTGTATGAAATACAGTGTACATTAAAAAAATACAACTCAAAACTCTTTCAAAATTCTTAACCAAATAAATTTTCTTTTTTTAAAACTCAACATGAAACTCATAATTCAAAATAAAACTCCACTCTCAAATCATGATTCTAAAAATAATTTTAAAAAACAAAATAAAAAAATATTTTTAATTTTTTTTTAAATAGAGTTTTGAAAAAAAATTTGATTATGAGTTTTGAAAGAATTTTGAATTAAATTTTGAGTTGTGTATTTGATTATGAGTTTTGAAAATAATTTTTGAATTTAGGCCTCATTTGGGAACAGACTAATTTAGTAATTTTTTGACTATTTAGCTAAAATATGAGTAAAAAAAACTAGTATGTTTGGGATGATTTTTTTGACTTTTTACGAAAAGATGTGTAAAAAATAGAGAGAAAAAAGAATCTTTGACTTTTTGGTATGGATTGTTAATTTTTTGACTTTTTTTTGTAATTTTTTGACTTTTTAACTAAACCAATATGTTGCCAAACAAGCCCTTAGTTTTGAATTGTATATTTAGTTATGAGTTTTGAAATTTTTT
Source organism: Camellia lanceoleosa (assembly GCA_025200525.1). Lineage (NCBI taxonomy): Eukaryota > Viridiplantae > Streptophyta > Magnoliopsida > Ericales > Theaceae > Camellia > Camellia lanceoleosa. The sequence continues at coordinate 14,350,687 of CM045764.1, forward strand.
TAATTAAAATCACAATTTGAAAGGCAAACCGAAAGGCTATTTTAATTCTTGGTAGGGCTCACTTACCCGTGATTGAAATTGAATAGTGGTGGAAGTCGTTATCAAAAGAAAGAATGTTCTACAATTCCAATCACTATGTGATTTTGACCTGGCAATGGTATATTCGTTTGTGTACAGATCACTCGAAGCCTAGTTTGAATCAGTTTTCTTTTTTTTTTTTAAATTGGAATTTTGCATTTAAATTGGAAGTTTGAAAAATAGAAAGATAAATTACAATGTTGGTCCCGCTAATATCACCAAAGTTTTACTTCAATCTCTGTAATTTTAATACAGAGTGGCAAACTAGGAGTGGGGTTAAGGGATGGCAGAAAAATAAAGAAGATGGATAAGTCTTTCCAACTGCATTTTCGTGAAAGACATGAATGGGGTACCTTGAAGTTGGATTCCTTAGAGAACCATCCAGGCACGTAATCTTTCCTTTCTACTTTTAAGTCGAAATCAATATTTTAAAAATCAGATAGGCAAATGAACCGAAAAAGAAATCAAGTGAACGGTTCACTGATTCAACCGTCGAGTTGAACCGAAATCAAACCGTAATGTCATAATTATTTTATAAATATTTTTATGATTTAAAAATAAATAAAATACATTCATTAAAAATATTTTTATATTAATATTATTTGTAAAAATATTAATTATACATGTGTTTGAGAGAAATTAGTTTGAATACAATTAATATTATACATTTCTTACATATTAATAAGGAACTATAATGGCAGAATGAGAATTCATTTTCTTTGGAGCTTGATGTGTTGAGTTATAGTCCCTTTAGCATCAACTTTTTTAATATTGGACAAAATATAGCAACCCGGTCCGGGTTACCGGACCAGGTCGACTAGTTTAGCAATTTAACCGCAGTCCCGTTGATTTAGTTTAAAATGACCAGTTTTCAAGAGGGACTAAATTAGAGAATATATCCAAACCGGAACTGGTCGAACAGGCCGATTCAATTCGGTTTTCAAAACATTGGTTGAAACAACTAATTCTAGTGACATTCACTTTGATAATTCTTCATTTAGTTATTCTCTCTTTCAAAGCGAGAATCCCTCACACTGAACAACTGTCTTGCGAGTCTTCTAAGCTTTCAAACTCAAATTGCTTATGGGAGAAGGTGGCTGTGAAGGTTGAGGCTAAATACGTTGTATGTATATATTCGTTACACACGGGAGGGAAGGGAAGCGGTTGGCAGGGAAAAGCAAAGGGGGGCTACAACTTAAAATTGTTTAGTGTGAAGCCTGATAGGTACTCAAATTCTAGAATAATGGTAATTTGAGTTTTTGCACTTGCAACAATTAACCCTAGTACAATGTATATGTAATTTTAAGGCAACTATCTCTGTATCTCTTATTCGTAAATCATTTAGATCAAGTACAATCGCAACAAAAATTGGTGGAAACTGCTGATAGTTATTGAAAAGTGCCAATAGTTTGAACCCTTCAGCTGTTGATGAGATTAAAGTTGGTAATAATATATTGAAAGAACAGTCAAACTAGAAACACAAAAGAATTTTAAAGAATAGAACACAAAACCTTATCTCAAATGAATTGAAATGTAACATTGAAATATGGCCTCATACAGTGACCCCACTAATCTTGGGGAGCAAGCGTTGTCTTATTATACACTTGGTCTCAAATCTTACACGCTGACGCCACTAATTTTTGCAATTCTAAAGTTTGAGTTTGACAAATATTTGTACCAGCTTTTGTCCATTTTCGAAGGATGTTTAAAATAAATATAAAAAAATCTAATAAAGAATGTTTAGAAACAAAATATTCAAATTCAAACAATTTTAAATTTATTTCCAAACGCAAGTTGTTTCATAAAATCATAATTTGAAAACATGAGTACAAAAAGATACGATTACATACCCGATCCAAAAAATTAATATCATGTAACAAAATTCATGTTTAATCCAACTATGATGAACCAAAAAGAGGATGTTTAGCACACAAAAATGGGCGCACGTAATTTTTTTTTGAAGGGTCAGATTTAAAATCTGACATGCGAATTAGGCTGATTCAGATTCGGATTGGCAATTTTCCTGGTCAGACCCGAATCCAATCAGTTGACCAGCCTAGTACCAGCAATGGGTCGGCTTTGGTTTCATGCACAGTTCCAAGAATTCAATTCTGACTTTCAGTAGAAATAATATCATCACGGGAGTTTGAGATGGTAACTTACTGGTATCAATCGCAAAAATGTCTGGTTTATGTTATTTTCCTTCATTCTGGCACCAGGGCTATCCAACAAGTACCAATGTTCATATGCGTGCCGGCATCACCAAGCTTCAACAGAATCCTTTCACCGTTAACCTCCAAGAGCAACATCACTCCCGAGAAGTTAAGCATTGTCATAAAAAGTGAAAGAAGCTGGTCTCAAAAGTTGGACTGAAAACTTCCTCTGCCTTCGCTGGACAGTCTTGAGGACCTGCAACATCAACTCATTTTTCTGAGGTATGTATAATTTAAGGAAAGTGGCAAGTAAGCCTTTCTAAGTTTCAACAGTTCAAGCTTTCAATAAGATTCCAATTACAGAAGTTTCAGAATTTACCCGAAACAAGTTAAACAATACAAAGAGATTTCCGATTTCAACATTGTACAACAGGTTAAGAGTACTATGCATTGTGACATGATCATACCTTTGACACTACCTGATTGCCATTGCAGACTGAGGAATATGCAACAAGGAAAAAGAGCCCACAACAGATGGACCAAAATTCTGCCACAACACTATGGATGCACCAGTTTTGGCAATTTTTGGCTCAAACAGCTAGCTACCCTTTAGGTTAAAGTTCCAATTTCATCCTTGTATGTCATAAATCTTCTGCTCATTGGTGTTCTTACACGATACTACATATACCCCATTCATCATAATACTAATATGAGATTTTCCTACAATTGAAGATCTGCTCTAAACATAATATTCATATTCATCTGCAGCTTTTCTTTGGAATAAAAAACAGAATGCCAAGGAAATAGACAAATCAAAAACTTGCATATGTGAGATTATAGACCAAAAATGAAATAGGAGGGAGGGGGGAAAGAAAACTTCAAATATTGAAACACACAAGCTCTACAAAGTTACATTATCATCAGGGGGAGATGTCAGTAGTCGAAACATGCGAGCTCTACAAAGTTACATCATCATCAGGGGGCAAACAGTAATACCGGAGTAATACACACTTGAAAGCATTAGGGTGCTCACTTGCCAACTTTAGTAGGGGACATGGATTCATAATTCATGCATTTCTGAACAGAGAGACATACCGTGCTTAGTTTTGAAGCACCAAACAGCAAATCATTCAAAAAAGCATTCAGCGGAGAAAGCAAACTTCCGAACAGAGGCAAGGTGACACAATAATCCATCCAACCAAATATGAAGATAAGTCCAGGAGCAAATATCACTTGAAGTTCATCGTGTCTGCTTCAGCAACTTGTGTTATACCAGTAAGAAGCAAACAACAACCACTGCACCACAATGTTGTCAACACTGAAATCATGAAAGAAATATAAGGAATACATAACGGAGTTTAGCAGCCAATAACTTCATTCTCATACTGATTCAGTGCTCGTATTGCCCTTTGCCAAAATGAAATATTGATGTAACAAACAAAACAGCAATAGTCCATGTAGAAAGTGCCATAAATAGATATGACACAAAATAATTTTAAAACAAAAAAGCATATTAAAAGGAACAATAGAACTTTACTCTGAAAGAAAGCAAACAAACACTAATTTCCACGATTTATTTTGTCTTTTATGACTTCATATACAGTAAACATAGCAGTGTTTGCCAGGAAAAAAAAAAACTAAAAAACTAAAATAGTGAGAGGAGCAATATTGGGCCTATTAAATCCCGTGAGGAATTTGGAATGGTTAAATAATTTCCACTAGCACTGCCAGATAAAATCAGGCAGCATTAAAATTTGAAATATTTATCCACGAAAAGGGGGGAAACAAAAAACAAAAAGTACGCCAACGGGTGTAAAATCTCCTATCTACCATTAAAACCACCCACAAAATAATAAAATTAAAAACAAAAAACAAAACAAAACAAAAAAAACATGTGATTGCAAGGCCACAGGGATCATGTTCTACTGGGGGATGCATCCTCATGATAACCTCGAATCCCAGACAACTTGGGACCTGCACCATACATCCTTTCATTGTTATTATATCTAAAAGGTCCTCTCGCTTCCCTGGCACTCCTAGCTACATCCCTTCTCTCCTCATTATGAGCCTCAAAACAATCTTCTGCATCATAGCGGAACCTCCTCACCACACCACCAGTGTCACAGCGCCTTGCTCGATTAATCATCTCATATCTATCACCATGTTTTGTTCTGTCAGAGTCACTGCCATTGTATTTATGTCCCCTACCAGCTCCACCAGACATCTCAGTAAACCTTCCTGGACGTATCGTGGATCTAAAATAATCATCTGATTTCATTCTTCGTGGAGAACCCACTGAATCAAACCTTTGGTTCCGCCCAAACAATCTTCCTGGTGATTTTCTCTCCCTGAAACGAGCAGCCGCCACGCAATTCCTGTCATTGATCCATTTGGAATGACATGGTGGCGGTGAGAAACGATTTCTTGGCGGGGACATGTAAATATCTTCGTCATCTGCTTCAAAATTAGGCTTCTGAAAGGGCATCCTCCGAATTCTCTCCATTCTGGCCTCGGACCTGAAATCTGGAGATCTACTGAGGCGTCTCACCTCCATATTTCTTTCCCTCTGCAAACGCCACAGAAGGGGAGATCGAGATCGAGATCGTGACTTCCTGCGGGACCGGGAAAAACTAGCACCCCTACTGAGTCCAGGAGGAGAAAAACTACGTTCTCTCCTGGATAAATAATGTGGCAAACGAACAGAAGACGATGCAGGGTTGTCAGACATAGGCCCATGGTATTCCTCCCTAGGGCCTCGAATATTCCACTGCCGATGATATATTCCAGATCTGCCTCTGCTCCTAACGTGGTTATTGTCTCTCGCTGCTACCATTCTCCTATGCACACCATAATCATCATCGTTGTCAGCTGGTGATCTCCTTCTAATGAGGGGTCGATACATACCCTTTGAGGAATAATTTGTAGATCTCCTCTGATCACGGTAGGTCGATCCATCAACCTTTGCACCAGAATTTGCAACAACATTTCCTGGACCAGTACCTTGTGGATCATGATAATTATTTGGATAATGGTTTCTTGAATCCCAATAGCCTGTTGGAGCATCGACCCATTGACTATCATCATGGCTTCCATCCTGTATTCGAAGAGGAGGCCTGTCCCTTCCCAAGGACTTTTCAGAGCTAAACACCCTTCCAGGTCGAAAACATGAATCATAGCTGGATCTAAAAAAAAAACAAAAAAAACAAAGTCATTACTGAAGTGTTTAAAAAAAAAATGCATTGGAAAAGAAAGTTGCAAATCCGAAGAAATTACCTGCTCCGCTGCATATATACGGTATCCTTCCTATGTAAGGAATCAGAACATGATGATCCTTTAGTTGCCTTTGATTGAACCTCTCCTGCTGAAGAACCTTTGACATCAAGTCCATCCATGGAATCGGAATCAAGGACTTTTCGTGCACTAACATTATTTGCTTCACCAGTCTTGTTGGTAGTAGAACATTCACAGCCTTCAGGCAATTGATCCAGTCCAGACAACTTTTCTATGCTCACCAAATGGCTTGATTCTTTCGAAACGTTGGCTCTTTCACGTTGCATAACTTTTCCTGCCACATTTCCATTATCGACATTTTCACAACTGTCTGAACCGACTTTTAGCAAACATTGATTAGAAGCATCCAAGTCATCTGCGTCTCTGTTATCAGAATCATAGTCCACACATTCAGTTTCCCCCTCAACTTCGTTCTCCTCCCAGGAATAGCCAAGTGACTCCCTCAATTCTCCATCTTCAAATGGAGACTCATAACCTGCCTGAATCTCAGTAATTTTTTCAACACCAATCTCATGACCATGGCCACCAAGAGAAGTATCCAAGCCATATCCATCATCAGTAGGATCTTCATAAGCAATCCTATCAAAATCATCACAAGACTTGGGAATAAGTTCCTTCAGCTCAACAGGCAATGAAGGGCCCATTAGAGTAGCATCTGCTGCAGGAGCTTCTTTATCCTGTTTCTCAACATCAAGAGCTGCAACAGGTTGGACTTCTCCAAAAGTGGTGCCCAAGGCACAGAAAAACTCATGCTCAGGCAACAGGTCTGAAGGTCCTGCTTTACCTGATTTACTTGCAGAATACTCAACATCTGACATTTGACAGGTGACTGCGCTAACCAACTCTGTAGGAAAAATCCCATTATCGGGTAAACAAGATGTTTTCCCAAAATCCTCTTTAGTCTGTATGCCGTCGATCTCACACACAACCTTCTCTGAGACAGCCAGACCAAGCAGAACATCATCATGCTTCCCAGGAAGAACATTTTCTATGGATACCATTTTGTCAAGTTGAAAAGTAAAAGTTCCACAACAATCTTCTCTTTTGGGCATGACAACATTGGTGGGAGATATATTTATCTTTTCCTCAGAAATAGGCCTACTTGAGCTGGGATCTGATACGGAACAAGAAGAATTATCAAGGGATTTATCCTTACTAACAACCTGAGTCGGAACCTCAATATCTGCAGTGGAATATTTCAACTGTTCCACAGCAAGTTCAGGTTCCCTATGGATGACGCCTCCTTCCAATCTCTCTGGCTTTTCACTGCTACCATCATCAGGTATACCTTCTAAGCCATTTATTTGAGAAGGAATACATTGATCATCACCTGGTAGCTCCCATGCCTCCATCACAGTATTCAGGTCCCAGTGTAACCTTTCATCTTTCACAGAAGCAGGTCCCTTTCCAACCTCCTCACAATCTTTCTTATTGTGAAAATTCTGTGACACAGCCTCAGAATCATCCTGAACCAATGAAGCATCTATATTAGATTCGTGTGCTGAATCTTTATGTAACAAACTGCCTGTTTCCAAGGATGTAGATGATCTTTCCAAAGGCGTAGCAGATACAGAAGAGCCAATTCCTTCTGGTGTCAAGGATTCATCACATATTGGACCCCCCTTAACATTATGAGCATCATCACTAAAGCTGTTATTGCAAGCAGCAGCAGCAAGAAGTGCAATACCTGAGAAGTCTTCGGTGCAATCAAGCTTTTCAATTACATCAGAAAGATTCTGACTCACAAATCTATTTTCAATACCTTGACTGAACTGTACCGCCACATGACCATTAAATGCCCCCATTTCCTGGTTGGAAACTAAATCTGAACACCATTGACCTGAAGCACATTTACTGTCTATAGTCTGATTAGAATCTTCAGGTTGTGGAAAAGGGGTCTGAGGTTGATATGATAAAACCTCTTCTTGTAGTGGTGAAGGAGTTCGAGGTGGCGGTGATGGAGACCGGAGTAGAAATCTCCTTTTCTTAATTGGTACATGTTCAATTTTATCAGCAAAATGTCCCCCAAGAACAGCTACACCAAGCTGCCAAATAAGGAAATATGGTTAACATCACAAAATTCAGGATACGAGAGAGAGAGAGAGAGAGAGAGAGAGAGAGAGAGAGAGAGAGAGCATACCTTCTCTGACTCAGAAACTGATGACTCCTCTCTTTTAGTGCCCTTATCATCTAGTTGCATACCCATGTTCAGGCTCGTAGTTCGTTTCCTAGATCGCCTAGATGCACTTCTAGAGCCTTTTGCCACAGTCTTCCAAGACAGCTTAGTATCGATAAAATTTGTATTTTGGAGACCGACGGTGTTAAGCATGCTTGCAGATGCAGGACCTAATGCATCAGCTAACGGTCTGCCACAAGTCTTGCAAGATATCCTGACTACTTGTTTTCTTTTTCTACTCAAGTCCACAGAAGATGCCAACCCCGCGCAAGTACAGAAGTGATTCTGCAAGTAAACAAAAATATGCTCCATCAAATACAAAATAAAAAAAAGAATGTCATAACATCAAAGATGACAATAGTAAATGTTAATACATACATATATCATTTATCAAAATATATATATTAGAATAGAATACAAAATAGGAACAGCAGATAATCTACCATACATACATCAATAAGCCGGATAATGTCCAGGTGACAATTGTAAATGTTCCCAGAACGCTCAACAGAGAATTTTTACACTACACGTCACATCTATGCATGCTATCTATTGGAATACTTATTACTTTGTTCATTGTATGACCATGCTTGCCATTGTCCAATGTTCTTTCTGGATGTTACAATCGGTTTTCTCTTTCAATATCAACATATTAATTAAAACTCCATATTGACCCTCATGACAAACCTACCCCATCATAAGCTAGATGTAAAACTTGCCAACTTCACCGCTGACTAAAGGAATAGCAACCTCCCCGCCTAGGGTGAAAAGGCGCCAAAAAAAACCCATCAAACCCTTTCAACGATGGTATAGCATGTTATCAACAGAACCACTAGCCTATTTGCAATCAGTAGCTTTTTTTTAAGTATTTCCAATAAGTGTTTTCAGGAAAATACAATCGGAAAGAAATTCTAGATACTCACCATGGATTCATACCCCCCTTCAGTCCCCGTTTAAATCGATAGAATGAATTCCTTCCTAGCTACCACAGAGCACCGTTCAAAGCGGCCACACTTTACTCCACTTGTAAAATGCACACAAATTGATCAGCAACAGCACCAACATCGAATTGCTAGTACTACAACATAGTTAAGTCTAATAATATGAAGTATTGCTTTCAAGCCTAAATCTGATTACATGACTGCCGGCATGTGCCTCCATAGGCAATTACCCTGGGGCAGATGCAGTTAACAAGTTTTTGAGGCCTGCAAAAACCCCTCCTCAGTTCATGCTGTAGCTTTGGTCATAGCTGATTCCTAGTATTAGGTCTTCTTTCAACAAAATATATGAGGGCAACGTAAAAACATCATTTATAATTACAGCACAAACAAATTGAATTCATCACTTCAATTAGTGGAACTTTTTTTTTTTTTTTTTTATAAAAAAGAAAAAAAAAACCCAAAAGTTCATATCCTCAAAGCAGTCTATAAAGTTCATAACAAGTCTCATTCAACTTGTACCCACGGAAGGCCAATCAAAAGAACCACCACCAATACAACTTGTGCCATCATCAGAGAAACCCATCTTCTCTTCATCTCAAATCTTGATACCCCTCCTTTCAAAGAGGCCATCTCAATACCTAACTGAACTGAAAAGGTCAGCAATTTCAATTAGTTGATAACAACCCTTACTTTGGTGACTCTACAATACAAGGCCAAGCTAGATGACCACCTAAGAGACCTTCCACAAGGAAATTTTGTCTCTAAATATGAACTCCAAAGGCCATAATTCCCTTGAATTATTCCATAAACTGCCAGAAAAAGATATGCGGAAAGATGAGCCTTCCGAAAATATAAAGTTGCAGCCATAACCTACAGATCCAGTTAGGATCCTACATCCAGCAATGAGATTGCGATATGCATCAACAACTTGGGAAGTCCTCGAAGCTACTGAAGATTTCAGATCAAGTTTTTTACTATTTTTGTAATCGGCGCGAAATTGCATCCGCCTAGCCATTTTGATGTCTTTATGTGATGGGGGTTTGGTTGTTATTCCTAGATCAATAATATTTGGAAGCCATAACGGCTCTACTGTGAAAAGCTAAAGCGAATGTCTTCAGTAGCAGATGGAGAAGAAGAAGAAGAAGCTTATCCAGCAAATCAACATGAAGAAGTTTCACAATATCAACGAAGAAAGCACATAGCAGATCTGCTTATCCAGATTTCGCTTCGCCCACTGAATCGCAGCTAAACTAACTGCCCTGGAATTTCTGTTTAACCGATTGAAGCTGTTCTTGAGCCATGCCTTGGAAGACTTCTTCTTCTTCATAAAAAAAAGCCCTAAATTCGTAGATCTGGTAATTCCAACGAGAGGAGCAAAGGCATTTTGTTGGATTTTTGGCAGAGGCGAGAGAAACACAACCACTTTATAGTCTCCTCTGATTTGAAGACAAACAACGAACAAAAAACGCATAAATCAAAAACAAACGTGTTTTCAATACCTGTTATCTCGATCAAAATCGCCGCGATTGATGATTTGACCAAACGATAAAACAACAGAAAAGAGCGATGATAGATCTCCGTTAACAAATCTTCAAACGAGATTCCGATTCTTCTTCTTCTTCTTCTTCTTCCTCTTCTTCTTCTTCTTCTTCTACTTCTTGTTCTTGTCTTCCTCTTCAAGGCTTCTTCACTCACCGACAAAGACGACGATCACGCAATTACTTTGCAAAAGCAATTCTTCAAAATCCTGATTAAAGAAAACGAGATTCGATTCGATTCGATTCTTCTTCAAGACTTCTTCACTCGCAGACGACAACGAAGAAGAAACAAGATCGTTGAACACAGATCGCCGATCAAACGAATCGCCGATCGCTTTGATTTTGGCTTTTTTATTCCAAGCCCAATCTGTGAGAGAGACACAGACCCTGCAAACGAAGGAGGAAGATGATGATAATGATGATGAGCAGAGAGAGAAGGCTTTCTTCACCACGTATTTATGATTGACTTTGTACCCAAACTATCCTCGTCTAATTTTTCATATACCGATAACGCCCTTGATGCCCTAATTTTGGTCAAATTTTGGCTGCTGTGTACAAGTCAAACACAGTGACTGACAGCTGTTTTTTTTTTCCCTACTAAAATTTTGAGGTATTATTAGGCTCAGCTCATCCAATGATAAAATCTCAATCACTTTGCGTGGTTCATTTTTTTCAAAAATACTTTTCAAAATTTTTTTATTTTTTATTTTTTATATTATTTTTGATTTTTTTAAATATTTTAAGTAATTTTTTAAAATTTTTAAACATACTTAGCATAAATATACTTAAAAAATAAAAAATTTATGAAAAAAACTTTTAAAAATTCACTAAATATCAAAATTACAAAAAAAAAATGAGAATTCAATATATTTTTTATATTTTTATATATTTATTAATTTTTTAAAATATTTTTTCACAAATTTTTTATTTTTTAAATACATTTAAGTAAGATGCATCTAAAAATGTTTAAAATTTTAAAAATATTCACTAAAAATAAAAAAATACGAAAATCAAAAAATTCGATTTTTAAAAAAACTCAAACCAAACACAATGAATGTAATTTTTATTCATTTCAACTCAATATACTTAGGTCTATTTTGGGAAGTAAGTTAAAAGTCACTTCCTAATTTTTAACCCATTTCCCTCTCTCACAAAAAAACTAAAAAAAGTCAAAAAATAACTTTTAACCATCTTCTCAAAATACCACATAGTGTTCTATCTATGTTATGCATAAATTGTGTTTATAATTATTTATATATATATATATATATATTAGCATATCATTTGTACTATGTACGGAATAAAATAATATATTATTTAATAAAAATATGATAATTATATTTAACTTTTTTATATTATGTAAAATAAAAATTAAATGGAAGCTAACAAATTGAGATTTTTTTAATTGTTTAAAATTAATAAAATGAAAAAAATTAATATGAGATATTGATCATAGGTTTCTCACTAAAAATCTTATTTTGTTTATATAAATGGGAGTATAAAATTCATTTTATGTAAGTGAAACAATTCGGTAGCGTTTGGTAGAGTTTTGTAAATGTGATTTGAGAGTATGAGTTGTATTTTGAGTTTGTATGTTGTAGAATTATGATTTGAGTATAGAAAATTTGTTTGGTAAAGAGTTTTGAAAATAACTTTGGAAAAAAGGTTTGATTTGAGTGAGGAATTGTTAATGTGACATTTGATATGTGATACAAAAATTTACAACTCATAACTAAACATACAACTTAAAATTATTTTAAAGCACATAAAAATTTTAAGAAATTTCAGAAAATATTTTTCCCGATTATGTAAATCAATTGCAAAAAAAAAAAAAAAACTGGAATTTAGCCGGACATCCGGGTGGACATCCGGGTGGTCAACCGGGTGGACATCTGGGTGGTCTACCGGGTGGACTTCCTTTTGACAGAAAACGCGCCTGATGCATCAGAGTTCTCTGCAGAGAGTGTAGAAAATTGATTTGAAAATGTAACCAAACATCATGCTCCAACACACGCGTAGAAAATTGATTACAAAGCACAACCAAACAGATCATTTTTTTCCTTCTTTTCTCGATGTGAAATTATAAAATAAAAGTTAAATGAAAACTAACCAATGAGAATTTTCTTAATTGTTCAAAAGTTAACTGTTATCCCAGGTAAGCAACCCAAGAGGGGGGTAAATTGGGTTATTTAAAAAATTTACAATATTAAAATTTATAACACACAATATTAAGAATACAAATAAAAAAAACATAATAATAATTGTCAATATGAAAAATAAGAGAGATAGGAAGAGAAAATCAAACACTGAGATTTATAATAGTTTGGCACGCCAGGCCTACGTCCACTCCCCAAGGAACCTCCTTAAAAATTTCTTTACTATCAAAATAAATTGATACACCACCAAGTCTTCACCAAGCTTGTGAATTTTACACATGACTTATTCTTATCTATTAAGCCTCACTCAACATTAAATGCCTCACCCTTACAAAAATATCTCATAAAAATAATTAATAAAAATAAGTGGTAGTTAAATCCTCTTTTACAATAATCCTCTCACAAAGAGTAGATATGACAGTATAAGAACAAAAGATACACTTAAATCTAAAAGTGAAAGAGCAGAATACAATATACTCAAAACTTTTGGAGCACACAAAAAATTTTCTCTTCAAGTTCTTGATTTTTCTCTACACACAACACTTCTATTTATATCCAAAAATATATCCGTTGGAAATAGGACGGTCCTTACTGACGTCATGACTTACATAGGTACGCTCCTTAATTTTAAATAGTCAGCAAATATTAATAATTAAAAGATAAAAGTATGACTAATTTTTTCTTTCTTTTTTTTTTTCAAACATGGAGCCACCGTTTTTGTAGACAATTTGATATAAAGTTCATAACTTTCAAACAAGCAAATGATTTTCTCCATCTTGTTTTATTATATAATATATATATATATATATAACTCCATTTTTTTCTTCCTATTTTGTTATAATATATATATATATATGATACTAGCCTATCACCCGTGCTATACACGGAATAATTATAGATATTTATATTTGTTTTAGATTTTTTTTAATATATAAGTTATGTTTTTTAAGACTTTTTATAAAAATAATTTAACAATCTTATCATTAACCATAGTGTATAGGAGAAGTTGAAAAGGGTACTGCAGTAACTATACACGGATTGTATCTATAATTATTTGTATGAGGGGATTTTAAATACTAATTAGCGGATTTTAACCATATCAATAAATGCAGGCATGTGGAAAGACATATGGATTGAAAAAAGTTAATAAATGCTGATCAGGGGATTTTTACCAAATCAATAAATGCTGAGTTTTTTTTTTTAAATAACAATTTAGAAAATTCAAATTGGGATATTGAAGCTCCCACAGGTCCATTTTGCTTAATATATAGTATAGATAATCAATGTAGTGTGACATGATATAATCAATATAGTGTAAAAAGTCTAATTGCTCACGTGATGTATTCTATTTATATTATATGCATTCTATATAATATTCTAATCAAATATTTGCATATATAGTAAAATACCTTTAAGTAATATTTGTAATAGATCTGATCATATATACATCTTTTAAATTTTTGTAGAGATTTTTAGCTAAACATAACCTACCACTCCATTTGGATATATCACTTTTATCAAAAGAAGACAACTCATCAATATCATATTTGTCAAGATAATACAACCAATCAATCAATTTTTTCAAAATAATATAATTAATCAATTTTAATTTTGTCAAAAAGTGAATAGTGATCAACCTAAATTTTCAAAAAGTGAATAGTAGAGTTTTCAAAAATATTTTTATTTAAATAATATTTAACATATATATATATATATATATTTTAAACCGATAATATTTTGTGTCAAATAATTTGTATATTAAAAAATCTAAATTTTTACAAATAATATTTTAGACATCATTAAAATTAAATAATATGATTAATAATCTCTCCCTTTTTTATGATGGTGATATTTGTATGGATTTGACACAAAATAAAATTAATAAAATATTTGATAACCTTACAATATATAATTTTCAAAAGCAAAATCATATTTTTTTCCCCCTTTGACATCATCAAAAGAAAAGATGAAGAGATGAAACAAACATATTTGATAAAATAATATGAGCAGCCAAAAATAAAATAATGGGCCTTCTGTCTTGTCGGAATCATTGTAGAGATTTTGGAGCATCTCGAGCGCACAAAATATTGACAAACAAAATATTTGAGCAAATATGCATCGAGTATTGGATCGATGGAGTGTATAAAAAGGGGACAAGGATGATAGGCAGAGAGACGAAATTATCAAGTGTTAGAGAAAAAAAAATTTGTTTGAGCTTCTTGTGCAATCATGTCATTTTTTACCTTAACCATCAATGGTTCGAACCTGCATGAGGTGCCTGTAATGCAGGCAAATGAGAGGTTACCAGTGGTATAGGCACATGTTATTCCTATAAATGAGGGTCCTAGTGTTATTGGTAATTGAAATGATATCAATGCTATTAATAACACTATGACTCTTAGTACACAGGCAATGACTACAGTTTCTAATATGGCACAACGATTACAAGCAAAAGTACAAGATAATCAGCAATGGAGAGATGAGGTGTGCTTATTAAAACAACAACTGGTTAATATGTATAAAGAGAATAAATAGCTAAAAAGGAAAAATGCACATTTGGAGAATGCGGTGCAATATTATGCAACGGTTATAATGCCAAGACTCACAGAAGTCGAAAATAGAGAGAAGCATGTAAAAGAGACTCATGAAAAATTGTTGAGAGAAGTGAAAAATCTATGTAGCCTTCTGAAAACTTACATGTAATCGAGCAATATTTTCTCCTTCTGAAATAAAATTGCAAACATTTATCTTCCTTCATTTTTTTTTTAATTTTTTTTATATATTTAAAAATTCTGCCCTAAAAAAAATGATTTGTGTAGATAAGGAGTAAAAATTATATATACTCCCCCTAAAATTATGCACAGAATATACAAACACCCCATTTTTATTTATTTATTTTAATTTTTAATCTCAAAATATTACGTAATATGAGTCTCCCCCTGAATTAATGCACTAAAAATTACATAAATTGGAAGAAACAGATTACCAATCTATAAACACCAAGGGCAATTAAGATCTGGCAAGAAACAACTACTCAAAGTGCACTAGCATAAAAAGAAAAAATACAAATAAAAATAATTTCTTCAGACAAGGTAGAAGTAGTCATTATTAAATCCAAGAGAGTTTGGAGCACATACAACAAGTAAAAAATATAACACAGTGCAAAAAGAATTTTAGCATGTTGATCAATGATGACCTTGATGATCGGAAGAAATGGAAAAGATCATGTAGATCGATGACGAATTTTTGTAGATCGATAATGAATTTTGATGGATCAATCACGGAACTGGATAGATTAGTCACGAATCTTGATGAATCAGTGATGGAACTTGATGAATCAGTAATGAGGGTGATGCAGATTTTGGGTAGAGTAGTGATGGTTCTCGGTAGATTGGTGAGAGATTTTGGTGGATAATGGTAGTGATGAAAATTATGGATGATGTTGTGGATGGTGGAGCTGGTTGTAGACGATGGTGAGGACGAAGATGGTATCGGCTGAGGATAAGAGGAAGAAAGGGAGAGCGAGAGAGCAAAAGAAAGAGAAAACATAGAGTAAGAGAGAGAACGGGTGAGAGATTGAGACAGAGTGAGTGAGAGAGAGAAAGAGAACATATATACATATATATAATTATCATTATTTTATTTAATTATTATTATTTTGTATTTTGTATTTTATTTATTTTATTTTATTTTATTTTTAATTTATATTTAATATAAACATTATATTGGAGTATTCATCATACAAAGTTCAGTTCTAATAAAATAAAATTGTTCTTCATTAAGAGGTTTGGTAAATATGTCAGCTAATTGACTATTTGTAGGCACAAATTTGAGTTTAATGTCACATTTGAGTACATGATCTCTTAGAAAATGATGCCTTATTTCAATGTGTTTAGTGCGTGAATGCTGAATAGGATTTTTGGAAAGGTTAATGGCACTTATGTTGTCACATTTTATAGGAATATGATCATAGTGAAGTCCAAAATATTGAAGTTATTGTTTCATCCAAAACAATTGTGCACAACACCCAGCGGCAGCAATGTATTCTGCTTCAGCAGTTGACAAAGTCACTGAGTTTTATTTTTTGCAAAACCAAGAAGTAAGAGAATGTCCAAGAAAATGACAAGTGCCACTAGTGCTTTTTCGATTAAGTCTACATCCCGCAAAGTCGGCATCTGAGTAACCAAACAGTTCAAAAGTGGTTCATTAGGATACCATAATCCCAAATTTGAAGTGCCGACAAGATATCTGAAAATACGTTTGACTGTGGTGATATGTGACTCTTTCTGTGCGGATTGAAAACACGAACACATACAAACACTAAACATTATATCACGTCTACTTGCAGTAAGATAGAGTAAGGAACCAATCATACCTCGATATTTGTTTTCATCTACAAGTTTACCTTGCTCATCTTTGTCGATTTTTATTGATGTGCTCATTAGAGTTGCTGCAGGCTTTGATAATTCCATTTCAAACCTTTTTGAGTAGATCCTTGATATATTTTGTTTGATTTAAATGGATTCCATCATTAGTTTATTTAATTTGTAGACCAATAAAGTAATTTAATTCCCCCATCATACTCATTTCAAATTCACCATGTATATCTTTAGCAAACTCTTTGCATAAATTTTCATTAGTAGTATCAAAAATAATATCATCAATATAAATTTGAACAATTAGCATATCTTTTTTTTTGAATTTTATAAAGAGTGTTGTATCAATTTTTCCTCTAGAAAAACTTTTGTCAAGTAGAAAATTACTCAATCTTTCATACCATGCTCTAAGAGCTTGTTTTAGGCCATATAATGTCACGATCCGCTCCCCGTACCCAAGGGTTAAGTATCGTGATGGCCAGTAACTGAAGTTACCTACGGCCAAATCTTAAACAAATCAATAAACGCGAGCGAAATTAATATTTAAATAAGGGTACCGAAATAATCATCGGAGCTTCTATTTTTACTACAAAATTATATTGATAAAAAAGGCCGATATTTACATATAAAAATATCATAAAAATATTGTATGTGTCTATTCCGCAACCCGACTTTCCAAAAAGCTATTTCTGAAGTGCATTGTTTTCTGAAAAATTGGTAAACAACTATAAGCACATGGCAGAGTGAGAAATATTATATCAAGAGTATAAGGGACACGAAATAACCATGGATAGCTAGTTAGGCCAAAACATTTAAGATAACTTAGTCGGAACAAATAATCCTTTAAGTAGCAAAACTGAGATTATGTAAACAAATCATTTAAGTGGCAGAAGCTGAAATACAGAAATTATGTACATATATAACCATAACCACGGTATGGAACAGAACATAATAGAGGTCACAGAAGTGACAGTCAGAACAAAGGTACGGATTCAAGAGGTGATTCGTACGGATTCTAGAAGTGGCTCCCACAATAGTGTAGCACTTAGCTCCGCACAGCACTTTGCTCCGCACAGAACAGAGGTACGGATTCAAGAGGTGGCTCGTAGGGATTTTAGAAGTGACTCTACAATAGTGTAGCACTTAGCTCCGCACAGCATCTTGCTCCGCACATAACAGAGGTCAATGGATCAGAGGGCCACAAAGTAATAACCAAACAGAGGCCAATGGTTATTTAAGTCCCCAAAGGCGTGGGACTCCCGTGGTGGTACTCACAAAACATAATTGTATATAAGGTCATAGCCAAATATTCTTTAAAAGTAAAATAAACATATTCATGGGTTTCCTTTTCACAAATAGGGTTTGGGTAATAATCCACGTAATTGAAATCTTTATAAAACATAACTTTTACTAATATACTAATAAAACATAACTTGTATAAAATAGATTTTGGTAAGTCAAAACATACATAAAATACATTTTGGTGACTTAAGGTATAATATAACTCACCTTAACATTAATATCTCACCATTTCTTTCTACTGTCAAAGACCCTTTCACCTTTCACTATTCTTTTATTCTTCTTCTCTTTCTTTCTTTCTTTTCTTTCTTTCTTCTTTTCCTTTTTCTTTTACACTGATCCTAATCTTCTCCTATTTATAGGAAGGCAAGCCCTCACATTTGCCACCACGTGTCCACGGCAAGATTTGGGTTTAAATCGCTCAAGATTTATACTTATCTAATTAATTTCTTATAATTATGTTTTGGCCCTAATTCTTTATAAATAATTATATAAGCTAATTAATTCATAATTAAATTATACTTTATCCTATATTAGCAGAAAATTATTTATTTATTTTATTACCACACTCATTATTATTATTATTATTATTATTATTTTGACCCCTAAACTTTTACTAATTATATTGTTTTACAAAATTACGCATAATAATATATAATAAATTATATATTTTCTGAACTGAAATTAAATAATATTAGTATAAATTCTACAGAATAATTAAAAATCTGGGTTGTTACATATAAAGTTTTTGAGAGTTTGAAAACATGATCTGAGTATTTATGACTTTCAAAACCGGGAGGTTGTTCAACATAAACTTCCTTTAAAATGTACTCATTTAGAAAAGCACTTTTAACATCCATTTGATACAATTTGAAATCTTTAAAACATGCAAAAGCAAGTAACATTCTAATAGCTTCAAGTCTAGCAACCGGTGCAAAAGTTTCATCAAAATCAATGTCTTCTTCTTGATTATAACCTTGGGCTACCAATCTAATTTTATTTCTAGTAACAACTCCAGATTCATCCATTTTATTTTGAAAAACCCATTTTATACTAATAACGAGATGATCCTTAGGTCAAGGGGTCAAAAACCAAACTTCATTCCTTTCAAATTGATTTAATTCTTCTTGCATTGTTAAAATTTAGTTTTCGTCATTTTCAGCTTCTAAAAACAGTTTTGGTTCAATTTGTGAAACAAACGCTAAGTTATCACAAACATTTCTAACAAAGGAACAAGTTTTTATACCTTCCGCCGCATCATCTATGATGAAGTCTTTGGGGTGGCCATGAGCATACTTCTATTCTTTTAGTAAATTTGAGTCGTTTTCTGGAAGAGCATATATTTTTTGAAGTTTCTTCATTGTCATTTCTTCATGTTTACGTAGTGGATTTTCTTCATTTTCTTTTATGTAAATGCTCTCCATGCTTGGTTGATTTTCTACAATATCATTACTTACAAGATTCTTTGAAATAATGTTGTTAGATTAATCAAAAACAACATGCACAGATTCTTCAACAAGTAGAGTTTATTTATTGAATACTCTATAAGCTTTACTGGACATAGAATAACCAAGAAATATAGCTTCATATGATTTAGTATCAAATTTTCCTAAGTTATCTTTATTGTTATTCAATATAAAGCATTTACAACCAAAAGCACGCAAGTGACTAATATTAGGTTTTCTACCTTTCCAAAGTTCATAAGGGGTTTTCTTAAGAATAGGTCTAATCATAGCACGATTTATAACATAGCATGCAGTGTTAACGGCTTCCGCCCAAAAATATTTAGGCAAATTATTTTCACAAAGCATAGTACGCGCCATTTTTTCAAGAGTTATATTTTTTCTTTCAACTATACCATTTTGTTGAGGAGTTCTAGGGGTAGAAAAGTTATGATTAATTCCAAACTCATCACAAAACATAATAAAGTCATCATTTTCAAATTATTTACCATGATCACTTCTAATACTACAAATATTAAGATTTTTTTCATTTTAAATTCTTTTACAAAGTCTTGAAAAATTATAAAAAGCTTCATTTTTGTGTGCTAAAAATAATACCCATGTATATCTAGTATAATCATTAATACAAACAAGAGCATATGATTTTCCTCTTAAACTTAATATTCTAGATGGTCCAAATAAATCAATATGCAAGAGTTGAAGCGGTTTAGTAGTTGAAATAATATTTTTGGATTTAAAGAAAATTCTAGTTTGTTTTCCAAATTGACATGCATCACAAAGTTTGTCTCTTTCAAAAACAATTTTTGATAAGCCAATGACTAACTCTTTTTTTGAAAGTTTAGAAATTATCAAAATGAGCATGTTCTAATCTTCTATGCCAAAGCCAACCATTATCATTTATAACAAATAAACATTTAATGTTAAAATGAGAAGACAAATCATGTAAATCAAACACATATACATTCTCATATTCATAACCTACAAATAAAATTTTGTTTTCTAGGGTGTTCTTAATAGTACAACGAGTTTTCTAAAAAATAACTCTATATCCTATATCACATAATTCACTAATGCTAAGCAAATTATGTTGCAAACCTTCAACAAGTAAAACATTTTCAATAATAGGATAAGGATTTTTACCGATACTACCTACACCTATGATTTTACCCTTACTATTGTTGCCGAAAGTCACATATCCGCTATCCTTTGGTTGAAGTGTGGCGAACATAGCTTTATTTCCGGTCATGTGCCTCGAACATGCACTATCGAGATACCATCTGTCGTTACTAGATTTTGTCATGAGACATACCTACAAAAATTTGATTTTTCTATTAATACCCATATTTTCTTGGGTCCATAAAAGTTAGAATTTGACACTCTTGAAATGTCCTTAGGAACTCACATCTTTTTTATTTTAGCAAAATGATTTCTTTTAACAGGACATGAAGTTGAAATATGACTTTTTGTACCACAAAAATGACATGTGAGATGAGAGTGATTAGAAAATGCATGCACAAAACCATTTTTGACAGTTTTTACTTTTGAAAAAAGTTTATATCCAATTCCGGCTCTACCAAAAGTACGATTTTGATTTTTAAGAATTTTATCTAAAGTCTCTCTACCTTGAGTGAATTTGGAAAGAGTATTTTTCAAGTCTTGAATA
The DNA here is from genome assembly GCA_025200525.1 of Camellia lanceoleosa. NCBI lineage: Eukaryota > Viridiplantae > Streptophyta > Magnoliopsida > Ericales > Theaceae > Camellia > Camellia lanceoleosa. The sequence goes on from CM045764.1 coordinate 14,371,821, forward strand.
TTTTCTTTCAAAACAATTTGCTCCTTTTTTAAAGACTCATTTTCTTCTTGTAATACGACTAATGTTTTTTAAAAAATTGAAGACTATTTTTGAGTTAAAATATAATTTTCCTTTTTCATTTTCATGGTTTCATTTTCTAAATCATTTATTTTGGAAATGAAGGAATTATTTTCTTTTGATAAACTTGAAATTACTTTCTTTTGACAGTTACTTTTTAACCTAAGCTTCATAAATTCAGCATGTAATTTATCAAAAGCTGATTGTAATTCATTAAACGTAAAAGATTCGTCATTTACCTCATATTCGTTTCCAAGTGTCATTAAGCATAGGTTAGCAACCTCATTTTTGCAAACTTCGGTTTCTGAACTGCTTTCATCACTATCTTCTCCTTATGCTGCAATCATAGCTTTCTTCTTGTCCTTCTTGAATTGTTTCTTAACTTCCGAACATTCTGATTTATAGTGTCCAGGTTTGTTGTATTCGTAGCAGGTAACTTCAAATTTTTTGTGATTTTCACCTTTTTGAAAATCCCTATTATTGAAAAATTTTCTGAAAAATTTTCGCATACCTTATTGTAGACACCCCATTTTTGACCGTCCTCAAGACTTGGACGTCACTGCTTGAACACTCGGTGATTATCCATGTTTGTGTTCGTCTTGAGTTCCCGGAGGTCTTGGCTACACGCCTAGCCTCAGGATCTCTCGACTCGACTGTTTTGTGTTTGGTTTTGCACCAGACACTTGTGTTTTTGCCTTGAAAGGCAGGGAATGGCTTGTTGGCCATCCCCATACTCCACCGGCCTTCCCTTTACCTCACCGGCCATTTCTTGTTGCCACCGGCCATTGTTGCTTATTATTAATGGCCGGTCGGCACTCTGTGTGGCCGGTCAGCACCTTTTTTGGCCAGTGATCTATTTTGCCGGCCGGTGACCTTTTTGCACCCCCCTCAGGCATGGTGCATGCCAACTGTGCTAGCTAGGAGGCACAGACCCCACTCCCTATGCACGGGGATGGCCATTTTGAGCCTTTGACTCCCTTTTCCTTCTAGAAGGATGACCCCTTTGGCCAAGCTTCTTGGGGAAGCTTGGCCAGCTGTCTTAGCTTCTTTTAGAAGCCTTGACTCCTTTGCACCCTTTGCCCCTTTTCATTTAGCTTCTTTGATTTTGTCTATATAAGACCCTCTTCTTCTCCATTGTCTAGGGTTGGAGTTTTTAATCAAAGAAACCAGAGAATACATATATATATCTGATATATTCACCCTCTCTCTCATCCTTAGTGTGTGTTTGGGATCCTAAAAGTGCATTTTTATCTTAGTTTTGCACTAAGACACACAACATTACACCATACTTCGACCTTGAGGGGTTTGGAGGGCTTGTTCTTGAGTTTTGGACTGGTTTTGACCAGAGGAAGGTGGTTGATCTTGCTGTTCTTCAAGAATTCTTCAAGGGTAACAACCTTGCTTTAGTTTCCCCAATCTTGCACTAGTTCTTTACCTATCTTGCATGCTGATTTAGACTTTGTGTATAACTAGAAAAAGTCTTATTTTTGCATGCTTGTGATCTTCCATTAAGGTTGTTTTGGCATTTGGGGTCGACCTCCCCTTCTTAGGCCTCTTTTGGTCCCTTTTTGTGCTCTTTTGGCAAGCTTTGGTTATTCTTGTGTATTGGTCTTCTCACCATTGAAATCCAGTGGATTTTTAGTGGTAAAGAAGGAGGTTTGAGGTCTTGCATAGGGGAGGGACACCTCTTTCCCTTTGTCTCTCTTTTGTCCTTGTTTTTGGCTCATAAGGGTAGCATATATGATTAGTTGTTCTTGGCTTCATTTCAGAGATTTTTGAGTGTTGTTGGGTCATATTATTCCTCTGTTTTTGGTCGGATCCATACCCCCTTGCATGCTTAATATACTTGTTTTGTATTCCCTTATTTGGCCTAGAAATGCATCATCCATGTAACCCATCATGTCTCCATGTTTTGGCCTAACTTTGTGAAGTTCTTAGCCATGTCTTACCATGCTTAAGGTCTGTCGGGTGCTGTTTTAACCATATTTGCCATGTTTAGTTTAGCCTCTTTGTATTTGGGCTTATGAGCCTTGAAGGTGTGAGCCTTGAGCGTGCCTTAGTTAGGTTGTTTCTATGCTTTGGAGTCATTTCATATGCTATTTTAGTCCCTAATCCTTGTTCATATACTTGTATTTATCATTCATTTCATGCCTTGAAGAATTGTTTTGTTGTACCTTGAAAAAGGGCCATTGTATATGCTTAAGTGTTTAAGTTTGGGAGCTGCCATATCAGTGGGTTTGGGGGGCTCATTTTGCATATTGAAACTCTATTTTGTGTTAGAAAGTTCATGCCATGAGTACTTGAGGTAGTTGTGGTAGAATGCCCCTTGTCTTGGACCTATTAGCGTGCATGTTTGCATAAGCATTGGCCCATCATTTTGGGCATTTTGGTCACTGTTTGGAGGGCGGACTGAGGTCTACCCTTTGTGGTTTTAGGTCCATCATTGCATGGTTATGTTGCATTGCTTTGAGGCTCATGCTTGCATAGTAGCATACTTGCATGTTTGCACAATGTTTAGCCAATGGCATCTCATATACTCATATATGTATTTGGCATGTTTATATCGCATTTGGCATGCTTTGCATATTAGCCTCATGTTGCATTTTTTAGCCGTATTTGCATACATGCATTGCATTGTTTGGTTTGGGGTGTCAAACCAAGCATGAGGATTGAGAAGCGTTCGTACTCAAAGTGACGTAATGCGCCTCAATCTTCGGTCGCCGATGCCCTTGACCCCAATATGATAGGATGTTGGCCTTCATTTGTTTGTTGCATGCATTTTTACATTAAGTTGCAAATTTGGCCTCTTAGGTCATCATGCATCAAAATACACAATTGATGGCCCGAGGGTCGAGGGCCATGCTCCCTTGAGTCCAATGCATGATGGGGAGTGTGGCCATGCTTACATTTGCTTGAAATTCTATGCCATGCATTGTCTGTCCTTTGTTGCTGTCAAAAAACAGTTTCTGCAGAGAGTTTTTGGCCGGTCGGCTAAATACAATGCCGGCCGGTCATCAATTTTGGCCGATAAACAAAAGGACGGCCGGTGATTCATCCCTTTGGCCGGTGGTGTCTATATTTGGCCGGTGGCCTTCCTCAACATCCATAGGGTATGTCCCAAGACTTTTGCAGTCTTCAGAGAAGTAGGGCAGTGTAAACAGAGACAATAGTGGCATGGTACGGGTTTTCCGGGCGAGACGGACTCGAGCATGCATCATTCACGTATCCCGAGGCAGGGCTGTGGCCATTTTCTTTTTGCATTCAATTTGTTGATTAATTAGAAATTTTGTAATAGTTAATTTAGTATTATTTATTCGGATTGTAATATTTATTCGGACCCTCCGAGCGAGGGCAAATGTGTAATAAGTGTGCGTGAGTATGTGCATGTCTTCCAACCCCACGTCTTTCTTCCTTTTTATTTACTAGCTTTCAATGGTTAGTCTAGGGCATATTTCGATTAGCATACAGTATGATAGCATGTTTGCATTCATTTATCTGTTTTGCATGCACCGGGCTCGGCGCATCATTCTAACTACATCTGTATTTCAATTCCAAATTGAGTACTTGTTAGTTGCAGCATTTCACATGCCATCTTTAGGATAGCCGAGCCTATTATAGTTGCATTTTGCATGTGTTGCATTAGTCATCTTAACATGAACTAGGATCATGCATATGATTACTAACTAGTTTCTGTTTTAGCTCGGAGTACTAGGTAAGCTTTTATGCTTTAGCATACCGCATGCGTGCGAATGTTGCCATAATAGCATGATTACTATGAGGCTAGCTGCTTATGTGATATAAATGCTTGAATGCCTGTGGGTGGAGGTTGAGTTGTTTAAATTGGAACAATGCATTAAAACTATGAGTTTTAAGCCCACTCGAGGGTAGCAAAACCTGCATTTTAGCCTACTTGCGAGTAGCAAACCATTTTCAAAACAAACATGAAATGTTTTGTTCCAATTCAGGCAATTCGGTCTATACTTGTTTGCTGCGTGCATAACATAGTAATTCTAGGCTAATAACCGGAATAAGGGCATTTAATGTTTTCAAAACAAGATATCACGGTTAGTAGAGGCCGATCTTCGGACCGGGCGAGAGGGGGTGCTCATAGCTGACCTTCCTCGATCGTACCCAAGTTCCCGAGTCGAGGCAACTTTGGTGATGACGGACACGTGGCCTTTGGCACCGAGTCAGGGTTTCCTAAATTTCCCCATTAAAAAAATATTTAGGTGGCGACTCTGTATCTGGCGAAGCAGTCCATGTTTGACACTTCTTTCAAAAATCTGTTTTCTCAAAACGATTTGTCAAATTTGGACTCTTTGGTTCAGATTTAGAACCGTGACAAATCGAGTCCGAACTGTAGCGGGGTCCTTCGCGGACTTGTTACACTTATTTCTTTTTCATAAACCTTTTGAACTTCTTAGTGATGAATGTCATTTCCTCATCATCATCCAAATCATCTTCCTCATCCTCTTGATGTTTCGAGGTGGATATGAAGGCTATTTTTTTCTTTTTGTTGTTGTCCTCTTCTTCTTTTCCTTCTTGCATTATGAGCTCATGAGTTAAGAGAGATCTCATTCATTCATCTAGACTTAGCTTTGATAAATCCTTGGCTTCGGTAATGGCAATGACTTTTGTCTCCCAACTTTTTGGCAATGACCTAGGCACTTTTCTCACAATTTCGGCATTAGTATATATTTTGCCAAGAGAAGTTAAACCATTAATAACATTAGTAAAGCGAGTAAACATTTGAAGAATAGTTTCACCAGGCTTCATTTTAAAGAGTTCATAATTATGGACTAGTAAACTGACTCTAGATTCTTTAACTTGTTCGGTTTCCTCATGAGTCACTATAAGTTTATTCCAAATTTCTTTTGCAGTTTTACATGTGAAAATTCTGTTGAACTCGTTGGCATCTAAGGCACAGTACAACATGTTCGTGGCTTTGACATTAATTTGGGCCATTCTAGTATCTGATTCATTCGACTCATCTTTAGGTTTGGGTATCCTAAGTCCATCTATGGTTTTGGTATGAATTTTTGGACCATTGCAAATAATTTTCCAGCATTCATAATCATTAGATTGAACATGTATGGTCATCCTAGTTTTTCAATAATTAAAATTTGTGCTGCTAAATAGTGGTGGCCTATTGGATGCTTGTCCCTTTGGTAAGGAATAACTAGGGGTTGCCATAATCTACTCTAAGACGGTTAAGTCACACAAACTAGAGTCTAGGCTTTAATACCAATTGTTATCCTAGATAGGCAACCCAAGAGAGGGGTGAATTGGGTTATTTAAAAAATTTACAATATTAAAATTTATAACACACAATATTCAGAATATAAATAAAAAAATAGAATAATAATTATCAATATGAAAAATAAGAGAGATAGGAAGAAAAAATTAAATACTGAGATTTATAGTGGTTCGGCACGTCAGGCCTACGTCCACTTCCTAAGGAACCTCATTAAGAATTTTTTTACTATCAAAATAAATTAATACACCACCAAGTCTTCACCAAGCTTATGAATTTTGCACAAGACTTACTCTTATCTATTGAGCCTCACTCAACAATAAATACCTCACTCTTACAAAAATCTCTCAGAAAAATAATGAATAAAAATAAGTGGCAGTTAAACCCTCTTTTACAATAATTCTCTCACAAAGAGTAGATATGACAGTGTAGGAACAAAGGCTACTCTTAGATCTGAAAGTGAAAGAGCAAAATACAATATACTCAAAACTTTTGGAGCATACATAAATTTTTCTCTTCAAGTTCTTGATTTTTCTTCACACACAACACTTCTATTTATACTCAAAAATATACTTGTTGGAAGTAAGACGCTCTTTGCTGACATCATGGCTTACATAGGTACGCTCCTTGATTTTAAATAGTCAGCCCATGTTAATAATTAAAAAGATAAAAGTAAAAGTAATTTTTTCTTTTCCTTTTTTGTTTTTTCAAACATGGAGCCACCGTTTTTGTAGACAATTTGATACAAAGCTCACAACTTTCAAACAAGCAAATGATTTTCTCCATCTTATTTTATTATAATATATATATAATTCCATATTTTTCTTCTTGTTTTATTCTAATATATATATATATATATGATATAATCAATGTAGTGTGACATGATATAATCAATGTAGTGTAAAAAGTCTAATTGCTCATATGATGTATTCTATTTATATTATATGCATTCTATATAATATTCTAATCAAATATTTGCATATATAGGAAAAATCCCTTTAAGTAATATTGATAATAGATCTGATCATATGTATCCTTTTTAAATTTTTGTAGAGATTTTTAGCTAAACATAACCTACAACTCTATTTGAATATATTAGTTTTGTCAAAAGAAGACAACTCATCAATGTCACATTTGTCAAGATAATACAACCAGTCAATTAATTTTGTCAAAATAATATAATTAATCAATTTTAATTTTGTCGAAAAGTGAATAGTGATCAGCCTAAATTTTCAAAAAGTGAATAGTAGAGTTTTCAAAAATATTTTTATTTAAATAATATTTAACAAATATATATATATATATTAAACAGATAATATTTTGTATAAAATAATATGCATATTAAAAAATTTAAATTTTTACAAATAATATTTTAAAGATCATCAAAATTAAATAATATGATTAACATTAACAATTGTTTGGACGGAAAGTTTATTTCGAATCAAGCAATCTTAATTGTTTAATCTTTAATTAGGTCAATTTTTAATTTATTTCGAATTAAATAAATTTAATCAATATATTTTGATAAAATCGCTAAAATTGCAGTTAAATCAGCAAATTAGTCAAACCGAAAACGGTTCACCCTATTGGCTAAGTCAAAGGACTAACCAACTTATACAAAAATTAATTAATTTAAACTGTCTTGAACTGAAACATACACAACATTACAATATTAAATGGGAACATAAAGTTTATATAGTGAAACAACTCATTTTTTCCTCTTTTTCCTGATGTGGGATTATAAAATAAAAGTTAACAGTTATTTGGACGGGAAGTTCATTTCTAATCAAGCAATCTCAGTCGTTCAATTTTTAATAAGGTCAATCTTAATTTATTTCAAATCAAACATATGTAAGTAATATATTTTGATGAAATAGCTAAAACCGTGGTTAAACCAGTGAATCAGTCAAACCAAAAATGATTCAGCTTAATCGGTTTGGTCAAAAGACCAACCAATTTACAACAAAATTAATTAATTAAAACCTTTTAAAATTTAAACCATCTTGAACTAAAACATGCACAATACTATAATATTAAATGAGAGTATAAGATTTATTTTATATAAATGATATAACTCACTTTTTATTTCTTTTCTCGATGTGGAATTGTAATTATTTTAAAATTAAATATTATCAGAGTTTTAAAATCTCATACAAAATTATTTTTAAAATCAGAACACCTATGTGGAATTGTACAATAAAAGTTAAATGGAAGTTAACTAACGGAGATTTTCTTAATTTTTTAAAATTAATAAATTTTTTAAAAAAATAGTATTGATTATGGGGCTAAAAATTCTTATTTTGCTTATATAAATAGAAGTATAAAATTCACTTTATATAACAATTCACTTTTTCCTTCTTTTCTCGATGTAAGATTATAGAATAAAAGTTAAATAGATATGCAAATTGGATTGTAGATTGAAACTGTGTTTACAAAAACATCTTCACATTGCACCTTCACATAGCATGGGTGATATGCTAGAAGTATTGTACATATGTTTTTAAACACACAAACAAAAAAATTGGTATTGATTTTAAGGCTTCCCTCTAAAAATCTTCTTTTGCTTATATAAATTAGAGTATAAGATTCACTTTATATAAGTGAAACAATTCACTTTTTCATTCTTTTCCTAATATGGGATTGTAAAATAAAAGTTAAATGGAAACTAACCAATGGGGATTTTCTTAATTCATTAAAATTATGAAATTTCAATAATTTATATAAATTAGAACATAAAATTCAGTTTATGTAAATGAAACAATTCACTTTTTCTTTTTCTTTTTTCTCGATTTGGAATTGTAAAATAAAAGATAAATGGAAGCTAACCAATGGAAATTTTATTAATTGTTTAAAATTAAGAAAATTTAATAATTTTAGAATGAGGGTTCAGACCTTCTAGAAAGCTTATCCCTTAAAACTCTCTCTTTATAAGTTTCATTTTATATAAGTGAAACAACTCACTTTTTCTTTCTTTTCTCGATGTGAGATTGTAACACTTTATATAAGTGAAACGACTCACTTTTTTCTTTCTTTTCTCGATGTAAGATTGTAATTATTTTAAAGTTAAATATTATAAGAGTTTCAAAATATCATACAAAATTATTTTAAAAATCACAACTATGTGGGATTATAAAATAAAAGTTAAATTGAAGCTAACCAATGGAGATTTTCTTAGTTGTTTAATATTAAGAAATCAAAAAAAAAATGAGTATGAGATATTGATCATAGGACTTCCCACTAAAAATGTCCTTTTACTTATATAAATGAGAGCATAAGATTCACTTTATATAAGTGAAACAATTCACTTTTTCTTTCTTTTTTTGATGTGGGATTATAAAATAAAAGGTAAATGGAAACTAGTAAACGGGAATTAGAGAGACATAGTTTAGGTTGGTGAATTTATCATACTTCGATCATTTTGTAAACTCATATGCATATTAAAAAAAAATCAAATTCATTCTAAAGTCATGTTCATGTGATTTCAATATATTTATCTTTAATAAAAATATATGATCTATTTATAAAATTATATATATTATTTATTTTTAAAAATTAAATATAATAAAATTACGTAATTATAAATGATAGTTTCATTCAAAGTAAATCAAACTTTAATTACTTTAATTTGTTCAAAATGTTGCTAAGAAAAACTGAAAATAAATCAAAGTCAATCAACTGACATTTTCTCATATCTGACATGTGCCTTGTTACATTGTCATCCATGTGGTCATAATCGTGAAATTAACTTATATCATTGCATCATTGCATTTGGAGCAAAATATTATTTTAAAAATATAATTAATTGTAGTCATGCAAGCAAGATGGATCCAATTAGAGGAGATGGGTGACGACCTCCAAATTTCGAAACTCTTCTATTATAATAATAATAATAACATTAATTATTAAAAGAAGCTTTTAAATTATATAAGTTGGCCTCCTATTAGAGATACATATTTTCACTGTACAATTTGGTGAACCATCAACTTAAACTATGATAAAAGCTTCCAACCTAAACTATCCCAACCTAAATAGTTCACTTTTTCTTTTTTTTCCCGATGTGGGATTTTTAAATAAAAGTTAGCCAATGGAGATTTTTTTAATTGTTAAAAATAAAGAAAATTAGTATAAGATATTGAAATCCTTACAAGACTCCTCACTAAATGGGATGAGAGTATGAGATTCTCTTTATATGAGTAAAACAATTCATTTGTTTCCTTTTTTTTTCCCGATGTGGGATTATCAAATAAAAGTAATTATTTAAAATTAAGAAAATCAAGAAAATTAAAATGAGGATTTGGAGCTCCTAAAAGACTTCTCACTAAAAAGTCCATTTTCCTTATATATATACTAGTCTGTCGCCCGTACTATGCACAGGATAATTATAGATATTTATATTTATTTTAGATTTTTTTTAATATATAAATTATGTTTTTTAAGATTTTTTATAAAAATAATTTAACAATTTTATCAATAACCATAGTGTATGAGAGAAGTTGAAAAGGGTACTGCAGTAACTATACACGGATTGTATCTATAATTATTTATATGAGGGGATTTTAAATGCTAATCAGGGGATTGTATCAATAAATGCAGGCATGTGAAAAGACATGTGGATTGAAAAAAGGTAATAAAAACTGATCAGGGGATTTTAACCAAATCAATAAATGCTGAGTTTTTTTTTTAATAAAAAATTTAAAAAATTCAGATTGGAATATTGAAACTCTCACAGGGCTTGGGGGTTAAAACCCCCTCTTGCTTAATATATAGTATAGATATAGATAGATAGATATAGATATAGAAAATATAATATAGATAGACAGATGTGTTGAAATTTTCAAGGAATTTTGTTTATGCTAGTCTTTAATGCCTTAAAGTTTACTTAAGAGGGGGTTTTGACCAAATCTCCCAAAAGGCATGGGGATTGGGAGAAATTTCTAAATGTTGAGGTTTTTTTTTTTAAATCAAAAAATTAGAAAATTAGGATTGGGATATTAGAGCTCCCACAAGCCTTGGGGGTTAAAACCCCTTTTTACTTAATATATAGTATAGACTAGCATATCACCCGTGCTATGCACGAGTTGTGTTTTACCACTTTGTCTTCTTATTTTTTTTTAATGTTTTTTTTTTCTTTTTTTATACTATATTAAAATTTAATATTTTGATAATAATCATATGTGTTGGATTTTTCAAGGAATTCATATGTGTTGGACTTTTCAAGAAACTTTTTTTATACTTGTTCTTAATGCATTAAAATGTTATTATAAGGGATAATAATCATATGTGTTGGATTTTTCAAGAAATTCATATATACTTCACAATTACTTCTATATATGTGGATTGTGATTTTTAAATGTCTTTTTTTTTTTTTTTAAATGTCTTCTTTTTTTTTCTTTTTTATATTATATTAAAGTGTAATATTTTGATAATAATCATATGTTTTGGATTTTTCAAAAAATTCATATGTGTTGGACTTTTCAAGAAATTTTTTTATGATTGTTCTTAATGTATTAAAGTGTTATTATGAGGGATAATAATCATATGTGTTGGGACTTTTCAATAAATTTATGTGTGTTGGACTTTTCAAGGAATTTTTTTATGTTTTTTTTTAATACATTAAAGTGTTATTATGAGGGTAAGACTTGGGATTGAGAGAAGTTAATAAATGTTAAGGTTTTTTAAAAAAAAAAATCAAAAAATCAGGAAATTTAGATTGGGATATTGGAGCTCCCACAAGGCTTGAGGGTTAGAAACCCCATTTTCCTTAATATATACTAGCCTATCACTCGTGCTATGCACGTGATAATTATAGATATTTATATTTGTGTTAGATTTTTTTTTAATATATAAATTATGTTTTTAAAGATTTTTTATAAAAATAATTTAACAATTTTTATCACTAACCACAGTGTATGAGAGAAGTTGAAAGGGGTACTACAGTAACTATACACGTGTTGTATCTATAATTATTTGTATAAGGGGATTTTAAATGCTGATCAAGAGATTTTGACCAAATCAATAAATGCAAGCATGTGAAAAGACATGTGGAGTGAAAAAAGTTAATAAATGCTGATTAGGGGATTTTGACCAAATCAATAAACGTTGAGTCTTTTTTTTTTAAATAAAAAATTAAAAAAATTTAGATTGGGATATTGGAACTCCCACAAGCCTTGGGGGTTAAAAACCCCCTTTTGCTTAATATATAGTACTAGCCTATCACCCGTGCTATGCACGGAATAATTATAAATATTTATATTTGTTTTTATTTTTTTTAATATATAAATTAAATACGTGGGGTTTGACCGATGAGTTTGAAAGAATTTAATAAGTGTTTATTTATTTATTTAAGAGGCATTTACACAATAATTACATGGATCTCTTAGGGATGCAAAAAGTAAGAAAATTAGGATTTCATTTGTTGCGTTATTCATTTAATAAGTGTAATTATTATAAAGTAAGTGTTTATTGTAATCAATAGTGTAATTAAGTGTTTATTGTAATCAATAGTGTAATTATTACAATCTTTGAACCAATCACCAATCACCAAGTCAATTTTTTTTAAAAAAAATATTAAAAAATCAGGAAATTAGGATTGACATGTTGGAGCTTCCACAAGTCTTGGGTTTTAAAAGACCTTTTTCCTTAATATATAGATAGTATAGATAATTAAAAAAATCAATCAAAAATTAAGTCAATTGATAATTGAAAAATACAATAATTTATTTTTCAAAAAACATAGTGAGTTAAAAAGATCAATTACAATTTTTTTGGGGTCAAAATACAATCTAATTATCATCAATAATTTGTACATTATGTCACCCTAATGAGTACAATCCATTTGGTTTTTCAAAAAACACTGAGTTAAAAATCAAATTACAAATTTAGTAAATTGATAGTTAAAAAAACACAATAATTTTTTTTCAAAAAACACAGTGAGTTAAAAAAATCAATTACAATTTTTTTTTTTCAAAATACAATCTAATCATTGTCAATAATTGGTACTTTAAAAATCAAATCAGAAAAAAAAACAAATCAAATCACAAATATTTTTATGCTATTCAACTACAATCATATTTTTTTCATAAATAATTGTAAAGAAAAACTATTAAAACAGTAAATAAAAGATTAAATCACATTAAAAAAAAGAACCATTGAATAAATTACAATCATATCACATTTTTCCCATAATAAAATAAATAAATAAATGAAAAAAAGAACCATTCAATAACTACAATCACATTAAAAAAAAAGAACCATTGAACTAACTACAATCACATTTTTTTTCTTTGTGAGTGTTTATATTTATCTAACTTCAATCATATTAAAAATAAAATTAAAATAGTAAATAAAAAGACTAATTATAATCACATTTTTCTCTTTGTGAGGATTTATATTTATCTAACTTCAATCATATTAAAAATCAAAAATAAAATTAAAATAGTATAAAAATATTAAATAACATTAAAAAAAAAATCATTGAACTAACTACAATAATCATATTAAAAAAAATAGCCATTGAACAAACTACAATCACATCACATTTTTCACATAATAAAATAAATAAATGAAAAAAAAAAGAACTATTAAACTAACTACAATTACATTAAAAAAAAAAAGAATCATTCAACTAATTATAATCACATTTTTCTCTTTGTAATGGTTTATATTTATCTAACTTCAATCATATTAAAAAATCAAAAATAAAATTAAAATAGTAAATAAAAAGATTAAATAACATTAAAAAAAAAAATCATTGAACTAACTACAACAATCATATTAAAAAAAAAGGCCATTGAACAAACTATAATCATATCACATTTTTCCCATAATAAAATAAATAAATGAAAAAAAAGAAATATTAAACTAACTACAATCACATTAGACAAATCACAAATATTTTTATGCGCTATCTAACTACAATATTAAAATAGTAAACAAAAGGAAAAGTCAAGGAGGAGAAAACAAAAATATGATTTACTATTTACATACGTGGTCATTGAAGTTGAAAATGTAAAAGTAAGAAGTCAAGAAGGAAAAAACAAAAAGGAGACTTACTATTTGCAATAGGTATGTGAAAAGTTAAAAAGAAGGTGTGTTGTGGAGAAGTTAAAAAGACTATTGGAAGAATTTAATAAGTGCTAAGTTTTTTTTTTCAAAAAAAATCAAAAAAATTAAGAAATTAAGGTTCAGATATTGGAACTCCCACAAAACTTGTGGGTTAGATATAAATATAGATATAGATATAGATATAGATATTTATATTTGTTTTAAATTTTTTTTAATATACAAATTATTTGTTTTGGAAAAGATACTGCAGTAATTATGAGGGAAGTCAAAAAGTCTTGTAAGTTGAGGGAAGTTAATAAATGTTGAGGTTAATTTTTTTTTTAAAAAAAAAAATTAGAAAATTAGGATTGGCATATTGAAACTTCCACAGGCCTTGGGGGTTAAAAACCCTATTTTACTTAATATATAGTATAAACTAGCCTATCATCCGTGCTATGCACGGGATAATTATAGATATTTATTTTTGTTTTAGATTTTTTTTAATATATAAATTATGTTTTTTAAGATTTTTTATAAAAATAATTTAACAATCTTTTCACTAATCATAGTGTATGGGAGAAATTGAAAAGGGTACTGCAGTAACTATACACAGATTGTATCTATAATTATTTGTATGAAGGGATTTTAAATGTTCATCAGGAAATTTTGACAAAATCAATAAATGTAAGCATGTGGAAAGACATGTAGATTAAAAAAAATTAATAAATGCTGATCAGGAAATTTTAACCAAATCAATAAATGTTGAGTTTTTTTTTAAAATAAAAAATATAGAAAATTCAGATTGGGATATTGAAACTCCCATAGGCCTTGCGAGTTAAAAACCGCCTTTTACTTAATATATAGTATAGATATAGATATAGATTGATTTTTAAATATCTTTTTTTTTTTTCACACAGAAAAAGAATATAACAAATGTAACATATTTTTAATCAACTATTTTATGTTTGTTTTTATTCAAAATTTTAAAAATAATGTCCGGATAAAATTTACAATTAAATTAAGGAAGCATTTATTCCTAATAACATTTTTTTACTTCTATACAAATACTTAAAAAAATAAACTTAAAAAAAGTAGTTAATATAATATTATACATTAAGTAAAAAAATGCGGTTATTAAATTTACTACAGTTTTAATTTCAAATTAAAAAAAAAAACTATTTTAAAAGCATTTTATTTAGTTAGTACCAAATAGAATTTTTTTAGATAAAATGAAAGTTATAAAATTTTGTTGCAAATTTTCAAATGTCTATTGTTAAACATTCTCTGCTACTTATTTGTTTGTTTGCTTTCTTTCGTTGGGAGTTTTGATCTTTGCTCTACATTCATCGTATTGTTTTTTTTTTATTTTTTTTCTTCTTACTTGATTTCACATGATACTTCTTTCATGGTGCATCTCCGAGTGTATTAAGGAAAACATCACACACTTAAAATGTACAAAATTACAATATATAAAGAAGAAAAAAAGAGTAAGTAATTGTCCAAAACTAAAACTACTTTAAGAAAAAATAAAAAATAAAACAAAATTGTTTGAAGTAAAAAATGATTTATTTATTTATTTATTAATTTTAAAAAATAAAATTTTAATTAAAACAAAGAAAACTATATTTTTTTTAAAAAAAAAAGCACAGAAATCAAATATAAAATATAATACAAAAAATAATTTAATTATAAGATTTTCAAGAAGTGAGACTCACAAACAAATTTTGTAAAATCTTATCTATTTATAAATTTTTGTGTATATTTTTTCTACTTCTAATCTCCAGAATGATATTGAAATAGTCTGCACTTTTTATATTAGGTCCATTTAATAGTTTTAGCAAACATAAATGTAATAAGTTTCATAACACAAAACATAAACAATTGTGAGACAAAGTATCTAAAAAAAAATGAAAGCAACATTCAATGATGATATAGAAGCACAACTGACGTTTTAACTGGAGATATAACCAAATAAATCGCTATAGAAGGGAAAGACAACCTTTATTTTTTGTTACAACAATTAAAGAACTCAATATATAATTTAATGTTTCTCACTCTTCCACACATCTAATTCTCTATCAATATTAGAATGAATGCATGAATAAAAAAAAAAAACATTTGAAAAGACAAAGAGATATGGTTTGAGACCTTTTAATTGTTGGATTCTATTAATTAATAGTTATTAGGTTTCAATGGTCGGGTTTCTAATATTTGTTAGCTATTAAAACTGAGTTCTTTGGTTTCATCTATATTCACTTGATAATTTGAGAATGGACACATGTCAAGCTTTTACACAAATACTTAGCACATTTTTTGAGCATTATTAATGAAATGCACCGTGTAATTTTTTTTTTTTTTCACAATTGCAACATGTTATTTTTTTAATAAGTATTTATATTTGTTTTAGATATTTTTTTAATATACAAAGTATTTTTTTAGATTTTTTATAAAAATAATTTAACAATCCCATCACTAACCATAGTGTATGGGAGAAGTTGAAAAGGGTGCGACAGTAAATATGGAAGAAGTAAAAAAAGGCTTGTGGGTTGAAACAAGTCAATAAATACTGAGGGTTTTTATTTTTTTAAATCAAATAATTAGAAAATTAAGATTGAGATATTGGAGTTCCCACGAGGTTTGCGGGTTAGAAACCCCATTTTTCTTATATAATAAATAGATTTTTATAAAAAAAATTTCTTCATATTTATCAAAATTCACTCTCTTTTTTTTGGAGTTATTAAAAATTATTTTTTGATTTTTCAATTTATATTTTTTAATATTTTAATCAATTTATTTTACATATATTTAAAAAGTGTAAAATTTATGCAAAAAATTATTCAATACATATTCATATTTTATTGTATTCAATTTTTTTTAAAAATAAAAAAAAATCATTTTGAACTTTTTAAGAGAAGTGGATCTAAAAAGTAAAAAAAAAAAAGAGGGTAGATTATAAATACACCATCTAAGGTTTACTTAAAATACAAATTGCCTCATGTGATTCTGAAAATTACATCTCACCCTCTGAAATTTTGAATTTCATAACAAATGGCACTTTTTATTAATAAATCGTAAAGTCAATTAATAATTTTTAATGATATTACAAATTTATTTCAAATAGTAATTCCAAAAAAAATTATTATTGTAATTTTATTTTTTTAAGTTAATTCTGTTAAATAAAAAAATTATGAAAAATATGATATTTGTAATTTTTTAAATCACAGGGAATAATTCGTATTTTAAGCAAATTGCAGGGAGTGTATTTGTAATTTATCTTAAAAAATAAAACGTTCACTAAAAATGAAATAATACAAATTAAAATTTTAAAAAACTATTTATGAAAACTCCAAACCAAACAGAGTCTACCATCCAAAAGACTCTCATTTGTATTTTCCAACTTATTTATATATAAGTTAGGTGGTGTTTAATACAATTAAAAAATAAAAAACAAATATATTATATTAAAAACTGAATATCAAATTTTTCAAAGTTGCCTCTGCCTAGGGGTATAAATTTGCCATGAGCCGGGTCTCGCAAGCTCCTGCTAGAATTTGGGTCTGGCCAGGCCCGCCCACGAGCTAGAAAATTAGGCCTAAGCCCAGGCACGGAGGGTATTCGGGCCTTGTGTGATGCACATAGACGATCACCAGGGAGTGTATTTGTAATTTATCCTAAAAATAAAACGTTCACTAAAAACAAAATAATACAAATTAAAAATTTTAAAAACTATTTATAAAAACTCCAAACCAAACAGAGTCTACCCGTCCAAAAGACTCTCATTAGTATTTTCCAATTTATTATGTACAAGTTAGGTGGTGTTTAATATAATTAAAAACTAAAAATTAAACATTTTATATTAGAAACTGAATATCAAATTTTCCAAAGTTGCCTTTGCCCAGGGGTATAAATTTGGCCTGACCCGGCCTGGCTCATGTTGGGTCTCGTAGGCTCCTGCTAGAATTCAGGTTTGGCCTGGCCGAGTCGACCCACGAGCCAAAAAATTAGGCCTAAGCCCAGGCACAGGATATTCGGGCCTTGGGCGGGGCTGATGGGGCATGGGCCTAGGCTTGGGCTTGGGTGGGACTAAATAGTTGTTTTTTTAAAAAAAATTCTATCAAAATTTTGTTATGTTCCACTAAAAAAGACACTGGGCATTGGCCCTGGTTTTGAGTGGGCTTTAAGTGAGCCGATGGGTCGAGCCACAGAGTGGGCTTCAAAATGATGGCCCAAACCCAAGGTCTCGGGCTGGGCTTGGGCCCGAGTCCATCCCAAGCTGCCCATGGACTGCAGGCTATTTTTACACTCCTACCTCTACCATTACCACCTATCTAGCACTACACCACATCTTCACCATTCTCGTTATTGTCTTCATCACCAATCACAATATAAAACTTATAAATTTTGAAAATAATTAAATTTAAATTTCTTATTATACATATTAAACAACTTATTTTAGTTTAATTTTTTTTTCAAACAAAAGTTTAATTTAAAAAATTTAGTATTCAATTTTCAATATTTGGTAATTTTTAATTTTATCAAAGATTACCTTAGTTAAGAACTTCTTTCATAACTTTAGGTTAATTTTCTAAATTTCATATTTTAAAAGTATGATGATTTTAATTATATTTTGAATAAACTATTTTAAACTTAAAGTCTTGTTTTCAAAATATTACGGTTTAAAATTATTTGAATTTTAACAAATTATTTTAAAATGGCATGAGCAAAGAAAAAAATAAATTCTTAAGGATGGTTTCTATGGTTTCTTGAAGATCTAAAATGATGATCTGTAATTTTGTATCTCCACTTTTTTATTTGTGCTCTATTGTTATTTTTGTCCACCTATTCTATCTATTTTCCCTCTAAATTATTGAAAAATAAATAAATAAATTCATTATTCTCATTATTCTTTATTGATTTTTCCTTATCCAACAACTAAACAACCATACAATGATAGTCCTTTCCCAAAGTAGTTGGCGTCCTATCAAATTTAAACATTACATATAGAACTAAATATTTAAGAACTAAATTTAGAAAATTTATATAATGGTGATTTTCTTAGCTTGGGTGCTACGGAAGGAAAAATTGAACCATCCAGTTACGGCCAGGGCGACCAAGCCATCACACAATCTCCATCAATGCCACGTGGCATGAGGTAATGGGTCAGTACCCATAAGTGGAAGTCAAGGTTTAAGTCTAGTCTGCTGTTGGAAGGTGCTCTCATTTTACATCGTCTATTTGATTAAATTTTATATGTATATTATCTATTAAAAAAATTAAATTTAGAAAAAAGTTAATAATAAATTTGGGAAGGTATAAGGTAGTAAGTCTAATGGATATTTTCTATTAGTGGAAGATCTATTATTTGAGAAATAGTTTTGAAGGATATTTTTTTTTTCAATTTACTTTTTAATTTATTTGTTGATTTTTTTTTATCTGTGGACTTTTGTTGACTATCTATTCAAAAAAATTTCCTATCTGTTTAATTTTTTCCCTATCTGTTCAATTTGTTTATCCTATCTGTTCAATTCAAATTTTCCTTATCTGTTTAAATATTTATCCAAAGAAAATTCTATCTATGCCAAATTTATTTGTTCAAATTCAACAACAACAAACAAACAAACAAAATTGATCGGTACAAAAAAATTTCTATCTATTAAAAAAAAAAAAAAATTTGTTCAAATAAAATCTATCTGTTCAATCGAATAAATCCAGTACAAATTCTTATCAACTTATCTGTCCAAATTGAGCAGATCTGTCCACATATACATATATATATATATATGTATATTTTTAATCTATTTCATCAACAACAACAACAACAACAACAAAAGTACTAACAAATTTAATCAACACAACCACACAAAAAACACATACACTCTGTGATTAAACACATACACATACACATCCACAAAAAAGAAAAAATTAATAATAATAATAGAACCAAAAAAACAATAACAACAACAAAGAACAAATAATAAAAGCAAAAAAAAAAGAAAAACACCAAATCATCATCATCATCATGAACAACAACAACAACAACAACAACAAAAACAAATCTAAATATACAAAATAAAAATAAAAATTGAATCTGTGAATGGATCCAAAAAAAAATCAACAGATCCAAAAGGAAAAAAAGAAAATGATATGAGAGAGAGAGAGAGAGAGTATCTATAATGCAATGGAATCAGAACTCCAAATCAAAAGTGAGATTGAGAAGGCAATTAGGGAATTGAGAATGGAGCACCATGAAAATGATATGAAAGCTAAGGGTGCTTTTAAGCTTTTCAAATGAAAATTTTGAAAATGATACCATACAAGGCGTAATAATAAAACTAAACACACAGATAACCATTTGTCCACTTCACCACTACTGCTTCATGTTTATGAAATTATGATGAACAGAAGTAGTCCATGAATTATATGGCTGACAATTTCAATTAAGCATTAAAAAAAATGTCAAATCAATGAAAAGATAAAGACGCCCGTTCTGGTCAAACAAGTACTGCATCTTTCCATCAACCAAATTCAATTGTCCAACAACAATTTTCTATCTCTTTTTTCTGTTATCAAACCCAAGCAGATACATACATATATATATATATAGAGAGAGAGAGAGAGGGGGACTATTTGATTTTAAGACATTTAATTATTTATTTGATGAAAAATTTAATATCTCTAGCATTAGCCTTGAGAAAATGTATGACATTTAACCATGTAGAAAGTGATGGTGAAGGAAGTGCCTAAGTAAGAAAATTTTTATATGTTTCATTCACTTATAAGTGTTGGGTTTCTCTCTAGTTATTAATTGGAGAGGTATTGTTTGGCTCATTGGGTTATGTTTCGATAATTTGAACTGTTTATGTTTTAAGATTTATTGAATATATCATTGTTGTAAAAAATTAAGTCAATTATCGGATAAGAAAAATTATGTGTTTAGAACAATTTTGTATAAATCGTTTATTTTATCACTACTCATTTTTTTTTAATACAAAACTGATCCAAATACGTGATTTTCGACTTATTTTTTTCAGTGATAATATACTCGATGAATCCTAAAATATGAATAATTCAAATCATCGAAACAATATGTAAAAATAGGCCCAATATATCGAACTGCACCTATCCAATCCGATTAAGGACTGAGAAACCCAATCCCACTCGTGAAATACATCATTGTGTACTATTTGGATAGTAATCTTGTTGTGTTTGATATGATGGAATGAGTTGTAATGAGGAGTAATTTAGGAAACTAGCTAAAAGTTAGTTTTTAGCTTTTAACTCATTTTGGATCATATCATCTCTTACATTTTTTATACACAAAATGACAAAAAAATAAAAATAAAAAAACAAAAAAGTCAACTTTTAACCAACTTTCCAAATCACTCATAAATATGATTCATGTAAGTGAGAATACCATTTTAACGGAATGTCTATTTTAACAAAAATGTGAGAATGTAGAAAATTTTCTTTAAACTAAGAAACAAATATTTCATTCCATCATGAAATCATCCAAAAACAATGTCAATTAGTCTTTCTTCATAGATTATCACTATTATCCTTTTTGTCATTACTACCACCACCTTTGATGTCACAATCACCACCATTATCACATCACCGCCACAACCATAAAACCACCATCCAGCTACCCTAATTACCTACCACAGTAACAACACCACCGCTATCATTACTACAATTACCACTTTATCATCACCACCATCTTATTACCACCACTTGACTACCACTATTGTCATTTCTATTGCTACCACTCCCTACTACCTACCACCTACTACCACTTTAAGATAGCATCGCCACCGACCATCACCAACTTACCATTGCTACATTGTTACGTTTGGAAAAAATACACTACGAAATTTTTTAGCGTGTTACATTGGAGTGCTATCTTCTTGGAGTGTTATAATAGAGTGTTAAGTTTTTTTTCATAATGTGAGATTTATTTCAGAATAAGGGAAAATCCAAAACTATAGTGCGGATTACCCAAATATATAATTTTACATTTGAAGAAACCCGCTTTTATTCCTAAAAAATTAAACCTAAATGAGTAAGTAACTACCATTTTGTGTAATTTTCACTTTAATTGGACGTTTGAGTTCATAAGAAAAAAATAGAGGACTAAATAGTTCACAAGATCACATTTTAGTATTTATTTATGTTTCATCCTTTTATTTTCATTTTTTTTTATCTGCCCCTCATGTATAATTTGTTGCTAGTAAATAAATTTCAGACATTTAAAAATATATATGAACGCAGTTATAACCTCAAAAAAAATAAAATAAAAAATCTATTGCTTATTATAATAAGTACAATTAAAATACTTATTATTAAAAAAAATATAGAAACAAATTTTTTTAATGTTTTAAATATGAACACGAAGGTCTCTTCTTTACACATTTAATTGTCACAAACCCTCCATTATGTTTCTCTAAAAAAAATTTAGAAATAACCCAAAACATTAATAGAGTACTTTAGCCAATAGAAAATATTATAGCATATAACATACTTTGCTAACAGAAATTTCTCAAATGATAAATGATTTTGGAGCCGATTTACACTTTAGATTTGTTGATGCCTCCATCCTTCTCCACCTTATAGTTATTACATTCTCATTGACTATACCACACTTAGCCATGAATTTTGGGGAAAAAAATTAGGACATAATCAATTAGAAAATAATAAATATTAACTAACATTTAATATCTCTGCAAAAGAGTTTAAGAGTGTTGTGGTGATCTATTGCATGAAATAATATTTTGAGTTATAAGCAAGGGATTTGGGGTGCTAGGCACCCAGCACAGCAGGCACTATTGTGCGGCCTTATAGGCTTATTTCGGGGTCCATTTTGATGATTCGAACCGTTCACATTTTAGAATACATGGAGTAGAACATATCTGTAAAAAATTAAGATAATCGGATATCATTAATCCTTTCATCCACTCACATTTGTATCTTCAAAAATAAATGACATTGTGATTTAAAGTATTAAAATGAATATAAATGTGCGTGGATGAAAGGGTTAACGATATCCGATTACCTTAATTTTTTTCAGATATGTTTTACTCGATGTACTCTAAAATGTGAATGGTTCGGATTATCAAAACAGATCCCGAAATAAGCCCATAAGGTATTAACAAAGGTTCGTGTGTCAGTGCACAACATGTCACAACTCGAACTCGCCTTGCTGTGTTTAGCGTCAGAATCGCTAATAATTCTTAGATTACCAAAGGCCTCTGAATAGAATAATGTATAATCAAGGGGCTGCGGAAGTAATATACAAAATACAATGTCCACTGAGTTGTGCAGACATACATGGGACAAAACAATTTAAACTTTATAAGCATAATCATGACATCACATAGGTACAGTAATTATACGTCACCCCCAGTACAGATTACCAAAAAACAAACTTTTCATTAAATAAAGGAAAAACAAAGTGTTGAATGCTCAAAAAGATGTAGCCATATGACTTGACTTGGATCGGAACCTCCTCTGGAGACGCGAAGGTTGGCTGACAAAACAGAACCCTAGGCCATTAACTTTGGCCCCAATCATGTGCCAGGTCACCTACATACATAATATAAATGGTGAGCGGAAGTCCAGTGAATAATAACAAGGTAAAGTGTTTCCATGAATGATGTCCCGTATCAACTCCAGAAAATAGATTCATATTTATTTCAGAAACGGAAGCAGATCCATATTCATAACCTTGTCCAAATCATACACGAAAATTAGAGTTCATGCTAAATTGTACATAGTACATCCATTAGCGTTAACAGAACAGATACAGAACAAATGGTGGCTATGAATAACTGGTTCCATAAAGAAACCTCTAGATTCGGGTAACAAATGACAGATATGCTGAGCTCCATGATGGAGCCTCCAGTACAGGTAACAGATTGCAGACATATAAAGTTTTATAATGGAACCTCCGATACCGGGTAACAGCTAACAGATATCACATGATGCTAAGGATGCCACGAATACATTGTCAAAAATTGAACGATCATTCATTGTACAGAACGTAACATTTCAGAAAATAAATCTTATTTCATCATACAGAAAATAAATAAAGTGGAATATAACTTTACTAAGTTATTACTCACAGTTGGCTTCGGGGTGCAGACAGACAGAGCAAACTAATCAAACGGTTTACGGCGCGTGACCTATATCATCATATAACAAATATACATTTGAAATACACTTTGGAATATATCTAACTCATTACGTTTCATTCTTAATGTGTTTCTACATTTTACCCTCATTATTATACCTTAATCTTGGTTTAGGAATGCCTTCGAACACATTTAACAA
Source organism: Camellia lanceoleosa (assembly GCA_025200525.1). Taxonomy (NCBI): domain Eukaryota; kingdom Viridiplantae; phylum Streptophyta; class Magnoliopsida; order Ericales; family Theaceae; genus Camellia; species Camellia lanceoleosa. The sequence goes on from CM045764.1 coordinate 14,395,501, forward strand.
AACTTGCTGAAAACAGGGTTCCTGCTTGAGTGCAACTTCCCCCGTTCGAGCAGATATGCAATGTGTGAGGGGAAGCTCGAGCGCAACTTCCTACGCTCGAGCGCTCTGCATATTTTGAAAAGTACTGGATATGCGATTTTCACGCTCGACGGATGCTCGATGGTTACTCGAGCGTGAGACTCATGTCCCTACTCAAGCATAATTATTGACGCTCGAGCGGTCTACAAAAACATAAAACTTTTGGGATCATGTAATTCATGCTCGAGCAAACTTCTAGTCGCTCGAGCGGAGATGCAAAAACAAAGGTGGTCGCTCAAGCGCATAATCTCACGCTCGAGCGGAAGTGCAGAATTTAGAATTTCCAGATTGCACTCCCAATCTCCAAACTTGAATCTTACACCTCAAAACTCATATTCTTGGGCCAAAATTCTAGAAAACATGTAGGAACTTGTAAAATATTATGATTTGAAGATCATTTCATGAAATCAAGGCCCAAAAGTATGTCAAATATGTAAAATTCAACTTAAAATGTAAGAACATGATATGAATTTGTCATGCATATAATCACTTGAGTTTTTAGCTTCCAAAACATGATCAAATGAAGTCCAATGTGAGAAATGTTATGAATTCTTCAAACCATGCTAGAATTACAACATACATGTGAGAAAAGCTTTGAAAACAACTTTAAAATGCTATGAAACATGTATGCATGTATGGAACAACTTAGGCTCCGTTTGGTGGAGTTTTCAAAATATAGTTCCATACATACTTTTGAGTGTGGTGTTTGTTTAACGTTTTCAAAAATTAATTCTATACTTACTTTTGAAAACTCTTTTCAAAGCGGGAAAATTTGGACTAACCGGTCGTCTGGCCGGTTGACCGGAACAGTGTTTGTTTTTTTGTTTTTTTGTTTTCTTTTGCACCTGTTATTTTTATATTACAAAAAAAATATTTGTGAAATTTTTAAAAAAAAATTTATGAGTTTTGAATAGAATTTTGGATTGTGTGTTTGGTTATGAGTTGTAAGTTTTTTTTATCAAATATCATATGTCACATCACTCAATTCAAACTCAATTTAAAACCCTTTTCAAAACTCATAACCAAACAAATTTTTCATACTCAAATTATAATTCCAAAACTCACAAATTCAAAATACAACTCTATTTTCAAATTATAATTTTAAAACTCTACCAAACATTACCTTAGCTTTCTTCAATTCTAGCTCAATTCCCATAAGAATTCACATATTTCACTTGTATTCATGTGCTAAATGACTCAATTCCATAGTTGCAAGGTTGAGCTCTTACCTAGGCTACCCAATTGAGCTTCAATTAGTCAAAATCTTGAGTAATTCTCCAAATCTCCTAGCAATGGCCGTCTCTACCTCAAGTTTGGTCCCAAGTTCTTTAGTCTCTCACTCTCTCTCACGTTGAGCTCAAAAGATGAGGGAATGAGGGTGTCAAAATGTGTAGGAAGAGGTAGGAGTGGCCTTATATAGGCATGCTTAGTGGTAATTAATTAATTTGGCTTAAGCTAAGCAAAGTGACATTAATTAATCTAATTTAATTGTTCCGATTCGAATTTCAATTAAACCTACTATAAAATTCTAAAAATTCTAATTAACACAAAAACTAAGTCAATTTTTGAATCGGATGCCGATAAGATCTTCAATTCATAGGACAAAACATAAACATGAATAGATCTTTCTATGATAAACAGATATAAACACAAATAATGTAACTCATAGGCAATTAACGCAAAATTTCACTTTAATTGCTTATAATTACTTGTTAAGCCTTCTTAATCATGAATTATACGTTAATCATGGGTCGGGATCATTACACAGCAGGCACCCCAATTCCATAAGCAAGTTTTGTATGGTGTGAAAAAAATATTCGTGATTGTATAACAACTAGGGTTTTGTGTAAAGAGGGAATAGATTAGAGAAAAAAAGAGAAGGAAAAAAGAATTTTAATCTCTCATTTTGAATTTTTATAAGCGATAATAGGTTTGGACAAATCATGAAAAAATTTCTTTTAACTTTCCTTTTACAAAACATAAATCATGGAATAATTAATATTTTTATAATTATTACATTAATGTGTTAGCCAGTAGCCTTTTTTAAAATTATTTTTTAATTAAAAAATTAAAATATTCAGTTGTAAGTTTTAGAAATCCCCTAATGCTGTGTTTGGTTGGAGGATTTGGAAAGAGATTTGGAAAGAGAAATGGAAAAGATTGGTGAAATGTGAATAAAACATACCAATATTTCACATAGTTTTACACATCTTTTCCCTTTCCCTTTCCAAATCCCTCCCTAAATCCTCAAACCAAACACAATATAAAACTCCTCACAAAAATTCACTTGTTATAATATATATTATTATATAGTATAGATTTATTTATTTATTTATTTCAATCTTTCTTTGGCTTGGGTTTGAGGTTTGCATTTAGGAATGGCAACGGGGCCGGGCCGGGCGGGGCCGGGCCGGGGATCACACTCCCCGTCCCCGATCCCCGATGGTGAAAATACCCCCGTCCCCGGCCCCGATCCCTGACGGGGAACCCATAACCACCCCCGTCCCCGTCCCCTAACGGGGATCGGGTTTCCCCGACCCCGAAATTCCCCGACCAAAAAATTAAAAAAAAAAATTAATCAACATGTTCATCAACAAACAGAGAGATTTTTTCAACATGTTCATCAACAAACAAAAATTTTTTTAACACACATTACAAACACGAACAAAAAAATAATAATAATAATCTGTATGTATACATTACAGATCTGTTCAACACACTGTGTTACACACACACAACAGATATATTTTTCATCAACAGATATAATGTAATATAATATCAACTTCTCAACATCAACAGATCATTAACAAAAGATCAACTACACAAAAAAAAAAAAAAATGATAGAGTAAGACAGATCTGAGAGAGAGATGAGAGGCAGATGAGCTCGATCGAGCAGATCTGAGGGACGACGGCCACGGCAGAGCAACGACGTCAGCAGATCGAGTCGACGGAAGAGGTAGGGGCGTCGGAAGAGGGAAGAAAGAGGGAGAGAGAGAAGTGGGTTTGTAAGGAGAAGAGAGAGTCGTGGGAGGGTGGAGATCGTGGTGAGAGGAGGGAGGTGGGCGGTGGGAGATGGAGATCTGCGGAAGGTTTTAGAGAGACGGAGAGAGAGAGACGAGAAGAGATGAGTGAGACCGAGTGTGAGGTTGTGTGTGTAAGTGAAGGGAAAAAGGGCTGATTTGTATATATATAATGGAGGGGTAAAACGGTAATTTTGCTTTGGGGAAATTCAGGTGGGGGACGGATTCGGGCTTGAACACCGATCATCACCCCCGCCCAAATCGAGGATTAAGTTTTAAATACCATCCGCCCTCATGGTACTTTTCGGGAAAAATCTGCTTAAATCGGGGTCGGGACCGGGGATCTCCGTCGGACCGGTTTTAAATTGCCATCCCTATTTGCATTATGTTCCCTACTACTAGTACTTTCTATATAATAAGCAAGGGATATATGGCAAACTGGTAAATGAGTTAAGGATTTGGTTATGGTGTGCAACTTACACCTTACACCTTATACCTTACACTTACACCTTACACTTACACCTTTTGTGAAAAATTAAACCTTACACTTACACCTTTTTTGAGGTTGCACACCATATGCAACACACTTACACCTTACACCTTACACCTTACACTTACACCTTATACTTATACTTACACCTCACACTTACACCTTTTGTGTAAGTGGCACATGGTGTGCACTTGCACACTTAAAAAAACTCCATGAGTTAATCGCGTTTTTAAAATCAAAACTGATCAATTATTTGGCTTAGGGTGGTTGAGAATTGATTTTTTTAATAATTCTTTTAATTTTTAATTTTTATTTTTTATAAAAGACATGTAAGAAAATACAAAAAAGATTTAATTTTTTTTATAATAATTTTTTGAGTAGAATTTCATGTTGCTAAAATAGGCCTTTTAATGTCATATAATTGGACTCACCATTAAATGTTTTTATATTTAATAAATAGACCTAGTAAAACAGAACCGTTGTCAACAAAAAAAAATTATAATCAAATCATCTAATTTTTTTTGTTTTGTTTTTGCATTTAATAAGTAGACGTAGCCAAACAGGGCCGAAGTGTTAAATTGCTTATTGGATTCCAATCTTTGGCTTTATAAGTATTCCTTTTTCATACTTTTTTTTTTTTTTTTTCTCTCTCTCTCTCACTCTCTCTTTGGCTTGGCTTTGAGGTTTTGCATATATATGTTCCTTGCTACTATCTATAATCCTCAATTATTAATAAATATAATTTTTTTATTTATGAATTTATACATTTTGATTTATTCAATTATAAAAATATATCATTTTTACTCTCTCTAGATCACCTTCGAAAGAATGTATTTATAATTTAATAATTAAGAAATGAATATGTACAAATATTTATGAGACTATTAAAAAAAAATTGATTTAATGATTTATTAACAAAATAAATAATTTGTTATGTAATTATAAATTTGAAGAAACGGAATGTAAGTTTTAAAAACTACAGGGAGTAATTTGTATTTTAAACAAGTCTCAAATGGTACATTTGTAATTTACTCGTAAGACTCGTTTGAAAATTAACTATTTTAATTGATTTTTTATTTTTTTATTAAGAGATATATTAATGACTTTTTAATTATTTATTCACTCCCCAAACAAGTTTGGTTTAATAATAAGATTTGGCGCCTCTCTAATCCGCCATTGAACTGCCTTAATTTGGACCGATCTTAATAATCTAAATCATTCAATGTGTAGAACCGTCAAGTATATCATCTCTGCAAAAAAATTACGATGATTGAATATCGATAATAACTTGATTATATCACATTTTTATCATAATTTATTTTAAAAATTATACATGCTGTTAATGGAAATGTTATCAATGAAACATCTATTGATTAACGTAATTTTTTTTTATAAAAATGACATATTCAATAAATTTTACATAATAAACGATTTAGATGATCAATATATCTAACAACACCTTCTAATCCAATAACATGCTGAAGAGGAGCGAGATCCTTAATTAAAATTAGAAACCTCTACTTGCACTCTCTCATTACTTCCCTACTTATAATGGTAGAGATGCATCTTAAGATGATTCAACGGTCCAAATCAATTTTTTTTTTTAAATAGTCAAATTTAAACCATTGAATTATTATAAGATGTATCTCTACTATTACAAGTAAAAAAATAAATAAAAAAAAATGTAAGTAGAGAATCTTGACTCCCTTAATAATAGTAATAAAGTTTGCTTTAAATCCACGGAGGGAAGGGAACCCCCACCCACCAATCACGGTGACATAAGGCCAAGTGGGGAAGATGGGTAAGGATGGGGCTCACACCACACCCACACCTCTCCTTCACAAAATAAAATAAACAACTGGGTGGGGGTGGGGTCCAATAGACAGAGGCCCAAATGTCAAAAGATTCGTTCCGTCCAGGACCCGTTGTGTCCAAACAACACGTTACGTATGACTATACGTCAGTCCTTGACAGTAACAACCCCCCCTCCACATCCCCTTCTTTTTTTTACTTTTTTGCTTTTTCATTTTTTTAATTTTTTAATTTTTTAAACTTTTTTATTGAAATATATATAATTATTTAACGGTTTAGGAATATAATTTTAACTCATAAAGCTAGACTGTATTGATATTTTTATCCCAATTAATGAATTGAGTTTGGGAATTATACTTTTAACCCTACCCGGCTTGCTAAATATTTAAATTAATTAATTTATATAATATATAAAATATATATATACCTTTTCAATTGTATAATTTTTATTTGAATATTTAACTATTAGTTGCTCAATAACCTTTGTTTATTTATGAAAAAATAATAGATATTATAATATTTATTTTTTTTAATAGCTTATGTGTATCACCCAATAGACAGGTTTGAGAATTATAATTTATGGCTTCTTTTGGCGACTTGGTTTTTTACCACTTCTTTTAGTTTGTAGCAAAAACTAAAAATTAACTTTTTTATATTTAAAAACATTTGGAAAGTTGGTTTTCAGCCACTGATAAAATTACAATTCTACCCCTTATGGATCAAAATATGCTACATAGGTGAAGTTGTAAATATTTTAAATTGAATGAGAGTAGTTTGGTCATTTTATTGTGATTTGACATCATAAACAAATATTAATAAAAAAAGTCAAAAGTAACTTTTTACCAACTTCACAAATCACTTGTCTAAAAAAATCAAAAACTTAGTTAAAAATCAAAAAATCACTTTTTATCATCTTCTCAAAACACCCCTATATTAGGGTTGGGCTTAGGATGATTATATAGGTTCGATGTTCGAGCCAGACCGGGCAGGCTTGGGTAGATACGAAGTTTCTTGTTAAGTAGTGTCGACCTGGCCCGATGAATGACCACTCCTAGCTATATCTCCTAATCGAGTCTTCTCAATTTCACCCCAGTGATATAGATATTTAAATAAAGTTTGAGAGAGAAAGAGGTGGGTGTGTTTTTATGTAGGTATTAATCACGTTATTGAGAGTAGAATTAAAGACCTCAATTAGGGGATGAATTGTTTTTCACAATTAATTATACAAAAATTGTACCAATTATTAGTGAATATCATTTTATTCTCCTCATCTATGAACCTGTATGTCCCCGTTTGTTTTGGCGTTAAATAGATGGGAGGGGATCAGGATGGAGGTGAGGTTATTTAGTGTTGTGTTTGTTTGTAGAGTTGGAGAGGAGATTAGGATGGAGAAGGTGATATAGATGGAGGTTGGAAGGGAGATTGAGATGGAGGAGGTGGAGGTGGAGATGATATTAGAAAAATAGTGAGGGGATTAAAAAAAAAATTTATTTTTATTTTTTATATATTGGGAATTTTTTAAAAAATATTAATGTTTAATTTTTTATATTTTTTTATTTGTTTTATTATTTTATATAAAAATAATTTAATAATTCCTATACTAACAACTATAATCAAAACAAACACAAGGGGTTGTTTGGGATGACCTAAATAAGTGCACTTTTTGTCTTTTTACAAAAAGGTGTGCAGAAAAGTAAAGAGATGATATGATGAAAAAAAGATAAAAAGATGGATTATATTGGAGTTGCCAAACTTGGCCTTAATTCCCTCACTATGAATCCCCTCCATTCTACCTCTGAAAACAAACGGGACCTATGTGTTGAACCCTCAACTATAAAAATGGTACAAATATACCTCTTTTAAAGATAGTTTTAGAGGGGGGTGAAACTTATACATTTATACACTTAAGGGAGTTAAAATATATGAGTTTATAGATTAAGGAGTAATTCTATTTTCATATATCTTAGTGCGCACACTTAATTAACACATTCTCAATATATACATTAAAAAAATAAAAATTCTCCTTCAATTCTAATTTATCTTCTATCTACCTTGGCCTAGCTTATACCCTAGGTTAGGGTTGTGTAAAATACTGCTCAATCCGTTAAAATCGCACCGATCCGCATCAATCAAGATCATTTAACCGCGCTAACATGGTTTAAACTTTAAAATTTATAATCCGCCAACTGAACCGCTCCGCTCCGCTAAAGTTAATACATATAAATTTTTTAACTTTCAATAAAATATCAATGTAAAAATGAGTGTGAAAAAGATTTAAAATATGAAATTTATTACAAATTAGTGGTTATATATATGAAACATATTATGTAAAATTACTTTGTGTTATATATCTAAAAAATATTATACAAATTAGTGTTATATACTATGCAAATGTACGATAATTAGTTAGAACATTCTTTAATCCGCCAAAAACCGCCCAAACCGTAATTTGTCAATCCGTCAATCCGCTAACCCACCATTCGGTTTGTAATTTTACTCTCAAATCGCCCAAACCGCACCGCGCACACCCCTACCCTAGGTGACTTGTCCTAAATGAGGATGGGCATGGGCTTTGGGTTTTGGGTTTGAAGCCTGACCGTATTCATTGGCATGGAAGAGGTGGCTCATCGGGCAAGCCTTCGAACCTATAAAAAAAAGCCTTAAATGTTGGCTTATTGGGCTAAGCCCAACCTATTGGTCTACTCAGTGCGAGTTTATCGGGTAGGGCTTTGGCCTAAGGTTTTGACCGATGAACCAATTTAACCTGAGCCTATTGGGCTTAAGCTCTACTTTGGCGTGCCTAGCCCTACCCAATGTTGACCCTTGCCCATAGGTTACCTTGCATTTGCAAGACCTGCAGGTAAGATTGAAAACGAGCCGAGTCACAGTGAGTAATAGGTTGTTCAAGTTTGATTTGATGATAACTTAATGAGTTTAAAATTATATTTAAATTTGACTTGTCTATATGATAAGTCGATTTCGAATGAGTTTTTAATGAGTTGAATATGAATTGAACTCGAGTAGCTTAATTTTTTATAATATATATAAGTTCATCAAACTAAATAATAGTTTGTTCAAGTTTGATTTAAAAACTTAATAACTTTAAAATTATATTTAAATTTGACATATTTACATAATGAATTGATCTCAAATAAATTATTAACAAATTGAACACGAATCAAATCCGAATAACTTGATTCGTATAACCCCCATACTTGCCTGTGCCACACCACATTATTTTTTTCGATACCTTGTCAGGTCTTGCGATAACTCCAATTGGTAAAATTAGTCAACGAAATTTGTTGTATTTTTCACTCTAATGTATGTTAGTGGTGTTTGTTTGTGTCAAAAATTAAAAGAAAATTCTAGTGTACACAACTCTATCATATATATCTTTAAGTTATATTATTTTAATTTTTAGTTATAATTAATTTTTTTTTAATTATAACTCATGAAATCTTTGGTTATATCTCATCTATTATTTAATTATAATTTTTTTTTTTATAATTATAACTCAAAAAATATGAAATTATAATATTTTTTATTTAATTATAAGGTATATATAATATACCCCTTTAAAGAGGTATACCATAGTCTTTCCCTAAATTAAAAATTTGTTAACAGCAGCAAGTGAACCAACAAAGAGGAAACAGTGAAGAAAAAGAGAGTAATGGGGAGGTGGGGACAATTTGTGCACATGGTAGAAAGATGGGAGAGTGTTGAAGGTTTTAATTATTTTAATCAGCTTGCTTGGTTCTACTTTTAAAAAAATAGTTTTTAAAAAATTTTATTTTTTTATTTTTTCTATTTTTTATATTTTAATATTTTTAATAAATTTTTTTTAATAGTTTAAGATTTTTTTAAATTTTTTTTTAAACATATCTAACATAAATACACTTAAAAAGTATAATATTTGTGATTTTTTTTTAAAATGCACTAAACACCAAAAAATATTTAAAAAATACAAAAATTCAGTATATTTTTCATATTTTTGTGTATTTATTATTTTTTAAAAATATTTTATTATTTAGATACATTTAAATAATGTGCATCTAAAAATATAAAAAAATTGCTTAAAATTTTTAAAAAATATTTACTAAAAACAAAAAAACAAAAAAAAAACGAAAAACAAAAATCTCAATTTTCAAATAGCTGAATTTAGAAAACTGAAACCAAACATACTGATTAATTTTATATTTATTTAACACATATTTTAATTATATAAGCATCTATCCACTATCTAAATTAATAATCACTTAGATAATCACTTAACACACAAAATTAGATTGCACATTTTATTGATTAATTCAAGACACTCTTTAAAGTGCTAGACAAACTTCTATTATTTTATTTTTTTAAAGTTTAAAGAACAGTTATGTGTTAAGTTGTACTGTTAATTGTGAATAGTGAACTAATGAAAAGGAGAGGAGAGTGAAAAACAGGAAGAAGGGAGAGGGCCTCCCATTGATATAAAGCTAAGACAGAGATAAAGGAGAGGGGAAACTGGCATGTGTTAATTTTAATTTTCTTATTTACTTTTATTTCTTAATATACATTTTAACATTTTTATTGTAGCACTAATTATTTTCTAAATTAACAAGTATTTAATACACAAAATTAGGTTCATTTTTATAAATAAATAAATTACAATTATCACATACTACAAAAATTCTGTTACAATTTATTGTGCCTTAATACACACTAATAAATATTTGACGTAATAGTAGAAATAAATATTTGATATAACGGTGATATCACGTGATTTAACAAGCATTTTTGATATGTGAGTTAGTGGGCGATAAAAGTGTTACTGTTACACTCGTATTTTTTTTTCCTAACGGTAAAGGACATGACAATTAGTGATTAATTGGGGGATTAAGTTGCATGGTGTCCATAATTTCCACATATAGAGCCAAATATTGACTATTGCCTAACACAACTCATTCCTCATTATAAGGCCAAAGTCAAGGTAATGGTCAACCAGTTAACATTTTTCAATTTTTTAACAATTTTTTTTAAAATTTATATTAATTTGTATTTTACTTTTTCATATTCACCTAGTCTAAAAGTAAATTGTTTTAAATTAAAAAACTAATTTTTAATTTTATTTTTAATCTTCAATCGGCTTTTTTTAATTAAACTTTTAAGTTCTAATCTATAGACCTTAAAAGTAAATTTTTTTTTAAAAAAAAAATCACTAAAAAGTTTTAAAAGAAAAACCAAAAAATAAAATAAAATCTAATCTTTAGCTCATGATATCAAGGTTACTAAACCTAGCGGCTGAGGGGCGGCCAATACAGGTCTCAACCGATTGATTTGAATTGATTTTATATGAAAATTATCAATGGAATCACTTTTGAGTTACAACCCGTCATTAACCCACCAATCTTGAAAATTACAAGTTGATTGAATATTTTGACAAATTTAAATTAGTAATTTGAGCAAGTTGAGTAAATTAAAAATACAAAATGGGCAAAAAAAAAAAAAAGCAGTGAACATACGAACTTGGATCATGGGTTGATGGATTTAAGGGTTGATATTTTTTTTCCACAAACATGTCATAGTGACTAATTTGTAAATTAGTTCAGATAACTCAACTTTTAGTCACATTGTCTAGCCTAGTAGCAGTTAACTCCCCACTTTCTACCGAAACAAAAATACAGTAAAGCTATGTGTACAGAAATATACTCCAAAATAAATATAGTTGAGATTAAGGTCAAGTTTGACAAGTTAAAAAAAAGTTAAAAAATTAAAAAATTACTCAAAAAGTTAAAAAATTATCACTATTCACCAAAAGTCAAAAATTACGACTGCACAACTCCTAATTCTAATTTTCTCCTACACACTAATTTATACAATTTTTTAATACATATTTTTCCATAAAAAGTCAAAAAGATAACCCAAACATTCATATTTTTTTCCTCAAATTTTTAGTCTAAAAAGACAAAAAATACACTTATTTAGGACACCCCAAACAACTCCAAATAAATTTAGACTGTACATTGAATATTCAGAGTTTTTTTTTTGGGCACAAATTCTATGCACGTAATATTGTTCACCAAAATAATAAAGGGAGTACTATAATAATCATATTAATAAAGAATCTAAAAAAAATGAGAAAAAGAACAAAGCTTCAACCACCCTATGCCACCACAAGCATAAAGGTCATCCAGGCAATCTCACTCTGTTTCCTAGGCATATATGCCTCTACTTTTACACAATGATTCACTTTTTTTCTTCTAAAATTAGTAAAAACAAATCCAACACATCAACAATGCATACATCTATTGTTAGAAAAAATTGAATGGTGATGATGTCTAGAACAATAGAGAACACTTCTTCAAGGCACGTTGCAAACCTTGTTACCCTTGAGACATTGTTTGCCCCCATTTTTAGTGTGGAACGTGTTATGACAAATTGTCTCTAGGATACAATAAAGCCCATCCTATGCCATGTGGAGTTCTATTTCTGCAGAAAATTGAATGTAAAAATACAAGAGGAAACAAACATAACAAAACTGCCTTCTAGAATACCTTTTGAATATAGAAAGAGCAATGCAATATTTCTACATCTTTGGACTGCTCAAATCTAGTATGCAACTTGAATATATAAATTAAAAAAAAATCTAGTATGCGACTGTAATTAACAGTCACCATCGCAATTTAAATTCTGATCATCCAATCAAGTCATTTATTACTCGTACTGATCCGATGTGAGTTCCACTATGTGATCGTAATAATGGTAACTGTCTTATCTTCACCAATCATGTTTCATAAAAATCGACCGTCTTAATCATATGTCACAGTGCACCTAGCTGCCCGCATGTGTGCAAATGATGCTTCGCACCATTGTGTGATGCACACTAGCATGGCCCTTGGTTCTCTTTAAATTAAGATTTCATGACTTCATTTCTTATTGCCTTGTTTTTCTCCTCTTTTTCCTACGTCGGATAAGGCTTCATAAGGACAAGTAAAGAAACAAGAGGAGAAGTTTTGAAGATCCCCAAATAACTCTGAATATTTGAAATAGTTCAACATCCATGTAGGTATATATTGAAACCAGCTCAAAAGAGAGCACACAGACGATCATTTCTTTCAATAACGCCCCGACCTCCATGACAACCCTCCTGCTCTCAGGATCTTAAATTTACTTCAAAAATCATTCAAACACCTTACACCAATGCCTCACTCTTCCTGAAAAACTCCATTCTCCCAAAATTGTCTTCATAAATGTACATTGTTATTGAAATCATGACTTATAATGAACTATCAGCTTTGAAACTTCAAAACAATTCATAAAATACACAGCCTGGCGCAATCTATACTCCATATTATGGGGAAGAACACAACAATTGATTAGAGAACATAGTCGCCAGAAAATGGATATTAGTGCATGCCTGGAGATTCAGTATGACTTGGCGAAAATAGCAACTTCCTCTGCTGGATTGCCCGTCATCAAGCATGCCTTACTTCTGCCTTCAGGCTGTTCAAAAGGGAAACACCGGATCGTTGCCCCTGTTTCTTCTTTCACCCTCAACTCATCTTTGTCACTGTGCCACCAAATGTGTAGTGATCTTAGAAATACACAATTGCATTATGATAAACATAAACATTACCCCTAAAAACCAAACCAAACTAAGCTTTGTGCTCACGTGGGGTCCACTACATTGAATTCATTTTTGTTATTCTGCTCTGTCACCATATTGGTATTTCATGTTCATAAGGATCTGACTGAGATTTTTACATGTCTGTGTAAAAGATTAAACACTAAGCACACCAGCCCCGTAAAACCCATATATACATGGTCAAAAAAATAAGAGGCAAATAAACAAACAATTACCTAGCAGACCAGGGACCCCTTGCCCATTTCCCCTGACTAATTGCATCTTTCAATTCATTATATGAGTTCACATCCACAATGTTACTGCAGAGGAATTATAAATGTGTTAAGGGTATTATCCAAACAATATACCAAAATTCAACAGATACAAAGCAAGGAAAACAAACTGTCAAACACAGCGGAAAGGCAAGGATTTGGTGAACAAATTCAAAGGACTGAAAGATGGGAAGCAAGAATACAAACTGTCCAATACAGAGCAGAGAGGCAAGCAGTCAATGCACCACGCTTAAGGAAACACAATTTTGACTTCAAAACTCCACATGTGCTGACTACATAGATCCATTACATAATCAAGCAAGTACATGATCCAATCTAACTAGATCTAAAGCTAGCAATAACTTCAAGTTTACAAGTAAGCATAAAGATTCTAACATAACACTCGGTTCCTAAGGTTGAATTTGGTTCATGGATTTACCAACAAATTTGGAAACTGAAGGGTAAAGGCAAGAGATATGGAGAAAAAAAATAACTTATATTTCATTTACATTTTCTCACCTTTTCCATTCCCTACTCAAATCCATGATCCAAACACAACCTAAAGATTGCAGCAAAATCTCATTTTAAGCATTTTCCACAGTTTTCGCATGTTCAGATGACATCCGAAACATATTGAACCATCGATACTGTGTATTTTCAAATAAATCTGTGTGCTTATGCTTTGTAATGGCAGTGACATAAACCTCTACATGCAGAAAGCTAATGATCATTTTGCTATTTATATATTGAACCGCCATAAAGAACAAATCTCGTGCCTTTATATAAATTTACAATGTAAAACATCATAGGGATGAAGAATGCACCTATCCCAAATGAAATTGCCTTCCCAGAAGAGAAGAATGGATCTCATCCAACTTATCTTTCACATAAGCTACCAGAATCGAAGCTTCCATGGATATCCCAAAAACTTTTCCTTGTTTTCCAGGAACATCTCTCCTAGATATGACCACACTCTCACTTAAAACATCACGGGGACCAATTTCAATCCTGAGAGGGACTCCCTAAAAAAGGAATATAAGATATTATAAGACAACATCATATAATACTTTATTTTGTTTTTACATATTTTGTTGTTAGTATTAGGTTTGCTTTTTGAAATCTCAAATGTGCACAGGGCTTCTTATTAGACATTAAGGCAGACCAACTCATTGGGCAAAAGACAAAATGCACAAAAATTGGTAATGATGGAGCAAGAACCACTCCCCTTGCAAAAGGGTTTCAATGCCTATGCCAAACTGTAAGTGAGACAGACTTATGGATGTCTTGAAAAGCTAACTTTTGGCTTTCTTGCATTTTTGGAGATCAAACCAGGGGGTTTGTGGCAATAGTTTGATAAGAAAATCTAGAATCCCATCAAATTCACACAAAGATAAAAGTAATAGTTGGGTGAGATGGCTTATACACTATTTTACATGGACTCGGTACGGATAATCATATTTTTATATTTTTAATCAAGTATGTGAGATAAAATGGTGTTATATGTAACTTATAGTGTCAAAAAGGCATTTATAACAATTACACAACAATATATACATATAATAATAGTGTTATATACAATTATATAAGAAATATCCATTGAAAAGTAGCCGACGCGACCCATACCTTTGTCCGAGTGTTGGGTGTCCGACACGGATATTTGATTTATTTTGAAGAGTCATGTAACATAGCTTATACATGAGGAATTTGTTGAGTGAAATTAGAAAAGGCCACAAATGGGGCCAAAAATTGCATTCTACTAGAAAAAAGAGTATAGCAACATGATGATTAGTGCATCCCTTTTAGATCAGAGTGCATGTGTATGTGTGCTTGTTTTTCTTTGGAAAATTTAGCCAAAACCCCTTCATTGGACCCTTATTTGGTGAAAAGAACAATCCAATTTATTTTGCTTTATAAATCTCCTAAGGAGGAGGCACATAATTGAGCAAAGACAGAATAAATATATATATATATATATATATTTTCTTGGACAATATTGCCTATGCATATATATATATATATATCTCACAGAACTCTTTTGACGAGAAACACTTTTATTTTATTTTATACAAGTTTAAAAATGTTGTGTATGTGTATTTTTGGTTGGTTCATCTAGTATGTATTATATTTTTTTATAACAAGAAATGTTATTGTAAACCGTAATAACATATTATTGTGAATTAGAGTAATATGTTCCTGTCAAATGTAATAATATGTTACTATTTACGCTAATTTTGACGGTATTTTTTATTTTTCTTTTTAAGAATTTCATGATCAACATAGATTTTATTTGATAGATTTTGATGAGATGATTCTAAAAATACTAATTTTATTAAAAACCGACATCAAAATCAAAATTTATATTATTTTAAAATTTAAAATATTAATTACTCATTAAGTATATTTTGGTAATAAGGAAAACTTTTGTGCTCGCCCTTAATGCATTAAAGTTTTATTATGAGGGGGGTTTGACTAAATCCCCCTTTTTCTTTTTCATGTTTTTCATAACAATATACAACTATCCTTCAAAAGCAAGAACAAACCTTCATCTCCCAGAAATTGAATTTCCATCCTGGGGTTCTCTGATCTGTGTCATCAATTTTTACTTTGATCCCTGCAGTCTTCAGAATCTCGTTCACAGATAATGCAGCATTAAGAACTCCTGTTCTTTCATCATCCTTCTTCCAAATTGGTACAATTACAACCTGGACGCATGTAATGCACATTCAAGGGACAGAATCAACAACAAACAAGAAGAACAAGAATTAAAACTAAAGTATAATTGAAATATGCTGCATATACACAAGCACAACACAAACATAAGGACACCGTAAATTTTTAAAAATAGGACAGCACATGGCAAATACATAATTATGTGTGCTTGCATTTATTATGTACATACATGTACATGCAAATTTAGATTTAGATGTACACAAGGATGCATAATAACAAAGTCTTTGTTCTTGTCAAAGAAAACATAATTGTGATGACTCATTTCTCCTCCCATTACTCCTTTAACCAATGTTGTGGATACCGTACTAATTGGGTTTTGCCATTGATATGGTATGTACCAGTACCTGCATTTCGGAGCACCCTTATGGATTTATATTTATAAAAATATTTATATTTACTTAAATGTAAACAATGTGGATTTGATTTTTAAAATTTTTCTTTGTTTTGTAACAATATTGGATTGTGAGCACACTTAAATTTAGATAAATAGAGAAAAGATATTAATGAATACAAGATTAGGTTAGGTGGTTTGGCTCTGAAGAGTGTAGATTATATAGACACCTAATGGTAGATGACAACTATAAGCCTCACATCATCACCAGGAAGGGACGTTCAGTGACCTTGAACAGCACTAGAAGGTGGCTTCAGATGGAGGTTGTCATTGGGAAGACTCAGAACTGGTAGACTTCAATGATGTGGACTCCATGGGCATCTTCAAACCAACTTCCTTGATATACCAGTAATGAAGATCCACCCACCACGCATTTAAATCCACTGAAAGCAAACTTCACTGATCTGAGAAGGTGGTTGTCATATCATAGCTTCAAGCTCATAGTATAGTTTCTTCTATTGTACTGGACAAACTACAGTACAGAGGTCAGATCACTGGAAAAAAGCCAAAATCACTGAGATAGGATGGAATGATACGATATTTTTACCAGAACGGAACTGAAGATCATCTGTACCATTTCTTCGCCAAAAGGGTATATCCTAGGCAGTATATCAGCTGGTACAGAACAGCACTAATAACAATGCCTTTAACTAATCCCTTGTGTATCGCGCTTCTTTTTTAAAAAGTCTCTTATTATTTAATTGCTGTGCTTGAAAAACTTAACTGACGAAGAATTAGAAAATGATGACATTGATTTTCCATGTAGAACTTTGGTTGATGAAGTCCAGGATAGATTCTGATTGTGATAAACAATAAGTTACATATTGGAACATTTAAACTAGATGGAATCGTGGCTTGATAAGAGGAAAGTACTAAATGTCCTGACGTACATAATTCTTCTCTCTAGTTCATGGGAGGCCAAAAACTGATATCTTCCAATTTAAATGACAACAGCATAAAGATGACGGGGTGAACACTTGGTACACAGTAATAACAATTGTCTAACAAAAACTGTTAATTATTTTCTTGAGTCAATCTAACCCCCCAAGTCTCGTGTATTTATGAACCCAATTAATTCTACAGTTTTCCGGCTTAATCGTCATGCAGTGAAATTTCTTCATAAAACTAATTACATGCTTCTATTCTATCAACTAAATACATGAAAGGCTTCCAGTCAATCTGGGGCAGTGAGCGGGTGGACTAGGTAAAAACTAAAGCTGTGGTTTTTTTGCACAAAGTGACTGTATCAGCATTGAATGACAGAAGTATCATATCCAATAGTAACAATACATAAGCAAATCTTAGCACAGCCTTAATGGAAATTCATATCAAATGATTTTGATGACATAAAAGAGATTGTTAGGTTCCCAAGTAGTAATTGACTTTAGGAATCAACATGAAGCATCCAAATACCTGTATTGGTGCAATCTTTGGAGGAAGCATTAAACCAGCATCATCTCCATGGGTCATGATAATACCACCAATAAAACGGGTGCTGATAGCCCATGATGTCTGCCATACATGTTGCCTTTGTCCAGTTTCATCAGTGAACTGGGTACACACAAATATTTTGAAAGACCACAGAACTTAAGTCAGTAAAAGGATAATCAATGATAATCCATCATAGAGGAATGATATGATTCAAAAGTCACAGAACTATGCATCAAGAGTCAAAACTGAGACCTGGGAAGAAACTAGGCAGACAACTAACACAAAATGTCACAGACCTGCTCCAAAAGCACGAGAAAAGTTCTGGCCAAGGTTGTGGCTGGTCCCAGCCTGAAGAGCCTTCTGATCACCCATCATAGCCTCAATTGTATAAGTCTTGGAAGCACCAGCAAAAGTCTCCACTTTTGATTTTCGACCTGCAATAACAGGTATTGCAGTTTGCTCATAAGCAAATTTGTATAGACATGAATCATCTGTAATGCCTGCAGTTCAGCAGCATCAATTTGTTAAATGAAGATGGGAAAATGATTTTCCATCAGAACTATTGGGAGTAGTATCTAGGTAAATAGGATGCCAACCTCCTTCTCTGCTTCTTCTAGAGTGGCATGAGCAGTGTGGCCCTCCTGCCAAAGAAATTCAAGAGTTCTCACAAAGGGTTTGGTGCGCATCTCCCATCTTGTGACATTTGCCCACTGAGATAGATCAGTTGTACACACAGGTAAAAAATCAGTAGTTGATATGCCTGCACTAGCAACAAGAAAAGGATCCGACAAACCAATGTACCTGGTTGACCATAAGAGGAAGGTCACGGTAACTATGAATCCACTGAGTAAACATGTGATTCACAATGGTTTCACTAGTAGGTCTAACCTGCCAGAACCTCAAGAATTGCAACAATCAAAGCCAAAACTCAGGTCAAAGTTTTTCATGAACTTGAACCAGCATGCAAATCAATTCAAGTTATTAGCTTAAATCATGGAAGAAAAGAATAGAAAAAGTAAACAGTTATTAGTTGTTGAGTGATGAATGTACCACAAGTTTTTCTTCAAGTTCCTTTCCTCCTCCAATAGTCACAACAGCCAATTCTGGACTGAAACCCTCAACGTGGCTAGCTTCTTTCTCTATGAATGAGTATGGTATAAACTGCAGCCAAGATTAGAATGCACATTAAACAACTGAAAATGAAACTTTAAACAACATGAAGAAAAAAGAAGGTATTTACTTAAACTAAACCGATGAATTGCACTAGTACATTGACTACTTTCCAAATATTACCATCAGAGTTGCAATTTCATTATAGGAGCTCCTGGAGCCAAATACCGAGGGTAGCAAGTCTACTTTCAAACTTCTGTAAAAAATTGCTAGCTTCTTGGCCTTAGGATAATAAGCCATAAATTTGACAATATACCCACCAGCCAATCATATTATATGCAAGCAAATGAGACGAGATTGACAAAGAAACTAAATTGAAGAATTTTAACAATCGGCACAAATTTTTTTTTTTTTTAATTAAAAATTAAAATAAATTGAAAAATTAAATTTGATAGATATGGAAGTTTACAACTATTTTTGGTGATAAAACTATTATCATGCATTAAACTATTTAGCAAAATTTTGGTGGGGTGGGGGAAAGTTTTTTTTTAAGTGCAAAATTTCTAAACATATCAACAACTTCAATGATTTTTTATTTTAACTTCAATGTATACTTACTTCCTTGAATATGAATAGCTTGCAAAATGTATTAACTTTCAGTAAGATTTTTCAAAGCATGTAGCTTGCAAAATGTATTAACTTGAGCAATCTAAATATCAACAAATTAATCTCACCATCAAGCAATTCAACTTCTATCTATTAGATTTCTTTAAATATATATATATATATTTTCAAATCAGAAATAATCAACAAGTGATACAACATAAACTACAATAATAAAAAGGGTCCCCAAACTACTATACACACCTCTCTATCATAACAAATTTGTATATTTTGTGGAGCAGTTACAAATGGACACAAATGAAACACCATAAGAAAAATCTTAATTATGAATCATTATGATTATTTTATGAATATTAAAAATTACAAAATTTTGTAATCAATAAGGCTAGGTTTGGTTAGGATAAAAATGGTGGAAAGTGAGGGAAATAGAAAAAAATAGAACTCCTTTTGAATTGGTTTAGCATGAAAGTCGTATAAGTTACAAAGTTAATTCTTTGGTACAACCAAGGGTTTGTTTGGTAACCATTATGTTTTCAGTTTTTCATTTATATTTACAAAAATTTTAAGAATTACCATAAAAACTTGTTTGATAATTTTTTTGATTCATAAATGGGTAGTCTCAATTTATAAATAAGGCTGAAAGACACAAACAGAAAAAAAATGTTTATGTTGTTTTTTTTTTTTTTTTTTTTAAATTTTTAAAACAAATGTGCAAACCAGAAAAACACGGAAACTAAAAGAAAGAAAGAGAATGCTTTAGTTGGTCATTGGTTCAAAACAAGGCAAACAAAAATTGGTAGGCATATTAATCTTATGTCAACGGTAATATCTTTTCAAAACCCTCATAACAAAGTCGTGTGATTTCCAGACTTGGGTGATTTCTGGCGGTACTCCGACAACCCTCTGGCAAGACTAAATAATACTTGTTCTTTTTTTTTTTTTGTTGTTCTTTTTTATTATATCTTTTATGACTGGGTGTCTAAACCAGTTTACGTGCACCTCGACTAATCCCGAGACCCATGCAAAGACCCCCTCCCCCCCCAAAAACATGAATTGGACAAATCTCGGGAAGAACCTGCGAGCATGGCTCTAAGGAGCGTATTGCTCCTAATGGCAGTTAAACCTGAGATCTAGAGGAAACACACCCCTAGACCCCAAATTGCACCCACTAAACCAACCCCTTGAGGTTAATAATACTTGCTCTTGTCCTCACAATCTTGATCTCTTAGAGGGGAGGGTGGTTCCACCAGTTATATATCACGTCAGCAGTGCTTCTAGCCACCATCGGTTATTTTCTTCGGCAAACATCTTTGTTCCTATGTAGACAAATCTAAGACTGCATGTTTGAGATTTTTCCTGTAGCATTAGATGTTGGCTTTGGGGGTTTGATCAGTTGTATCATTTGGGGCTTTATTCTATTTGGGGCTTTCTGCATCCATCTATCTTAGTAGATTGTGAGAGCCATTTCCTTTTTGTTAATCAATGCTTTGTAAAGATTTTCTTTTGAGATTAGAAAATTTACCAAGGATGAAAATGGGAAGACCATTATAACCCCTTCAATTGGCAATGATTCAGTGTCACTTTTATAGATTTAAAAAAAAATCTTTCATACTTTTTTTAATTAAAATTATGATCAATTAAATTTCACATGTATTGTAATGGGAAATAGAATCCAATTATGTATGTCTAACTTTTAAATTAATCTATGGTTTGTATTGTACCAATATATTTATATTTTAAATGTTTATTATAATTTTAAGATTTGCATGATTTTCATTGTCATAATAAATAATAAAACAAACAAAATAAACATTTTATGCATTAAAATTAACAAACATGTTTTTTGGTTTTTGTTTTAAAATTTCTGAACATTTTGTTCAAACCAAACATTTTGCAGTTTTTGTTTTTCTAAAAATAAACAAAAACTAGTTTACAATTTTTTTTATAAAAATAAATAAAAAAACGTAAACATTACTTGATGCCACCTAAACTTTTTGTTTCTTGCAAAAAATAAAGGAAAATACAAAGTTTAAATTTGTCTATAAAAGTAGTTCCTTATAGCCTACAAGTTAAAATTCCTAATTTCTCTCTCTTTCCTAGCAAAATTCTCATCTTCATCAAATTCACAAAAGAAAATATTTTTTTCCTTTTCATTCTTTTAATTCACTTTCTACTACTTTCACTTTCCACTATCCACTATTTATGTCTTTCTAATTAACCGAACCCTAAAATTATCAATTTTTGTGTTCTTGTTAAGAATTATTGTGATATAGTTACAAAATGATATACAATATGCACAATTTTAAAAGTATGTATAGTCGAGGGGAAGATTCTATGATTTGGGTTTACCCAGGCTCTAAGGGGCTCTTTTTTGTGTCTTCATTTTATGGAGCACTTATTCATGATGATGCGGGTTTGTTCCCTTGGAAGTGTGTCTGGGTGTTGAGTATGTTATCCAAGATAGCTTTCTTTGTGTGGACGGCAGTTTTAGAATGCATGTTGATGATTGATAATTTAATTCGGTGTAGGCATATCTTAGCAAATTGGTGTTGTTTGTGCTATGGTGAAGTCGAGTCGGTGGAATAATTGCTTGCTCATTGTCCAATTACTTCTCCACTTTAGATGATTATTGTTGCGACTTTTAGTTTGGTTCGGGTGCATTCAAGTTCTGTGTTGGCAATTTTGCAAAGTTGGGCTAGGAGTAGAGTTGGGAGGAGGCGTCAGAAAGCATGGATGATTGCCGCTCACTGTTTAATGTGGCTTATTTGGTTAGAGCATAACAGACATGTATTTCAAGAAGTGTCTCATTCGATTCCTTGGTTGGAGAGGCAGTTGTTTATGGTGTTATATAATTGGGTTACGGATTTGATTGATCCAGATGTTTTGACTTTTGTAGATTTTGTGGAGGATCTGATATTTTAGCTTTTTTCCCCTTAGGAGCCTGAAATTTTATATTCTTTGTATCATCTTGATACTTTTCTTATAAAGTTTGTTTATTTATCAAAAAAATAAATAAATAAAAATAAAAATAATAAAAATAATAATATAAAAAAAACAAAATAAACATTTTATGCCTTAAAATTAACAAACACGGTTTTGGATTTTTGTTTTTAAAATTCTCCAAACATTTCGTTCAAACCAAACATGTTTACGGTTTTTATTTTTCTAAAAATAAACAAAAACTAGTTTACAATTTTTTATAAACATAAATCAATTACCAGATGTAAACGTTACCAGAAGCCACCTAAACTTTTAGTTTCTTGCAAAAAAATATAGGAAAATACAAAGTTTAAATTTGTTTATAAAAGTAGTTCCTTATAGCCTTTCCTAGCAAAATTTTCATCTTAATCAAATTCACAAAAGAAAATATTTTTTTCCTTTTCTTTCTTTCAATTCACTTTCTACTACTTTCACTTTCCACCATTTATGTCTTTCTAATCAACCAGACCCTAAAGTTATGAATTTTTGTGTTCTTGTTAAGAATTATTGTGATATAGTTACAAAAGGATATACAATTTTAAGAGTATGTATAGTAGAATTTCCTTGAAGAGGAAACATTTACAGGCAGAGTGAATTAATAAACATACCTGTGGAAAATACATATTACTGTGACCAGTCTCCTTGAACTTAACATTCAAATAATCCTGCAAAAAAATCAAACAAAAGCAACAATACCAAATCTTAATCCAAAATTTCATTGAATCACATCCAAATCAAATCAAAAAGAACTCCACACTTGACTAATATTCAAAAAATTTCACCTGAATCGCTTCCCAAATGGCGTAACCGTAGGGTCGAATGACCATAGTACCACGAACAGGGCCGTAATCGGCGAGCTCAGCATTGGCAATGATGTCGAGGTACCAAGCATTGAAGTCCTGAGACCGAGGCGTTATGGCTCGGTCTTGAACTCTGGACTTCTGGTTCGCGCCTTCGCTGGTTACCGGAGAAACCTCTTTCTCGGCAGTGCTCTGGGCGGACAAATTGGCGGCTGTGAGCGGCCGCGGAGGGAGGCGGAGGCGGTGGTGGCGCCGGAAAATCGACGGCGAGCGGAGGCATCTGGTGGTGGAAGAGGAGGAGGTGAATATAGAGGAGAGGGAAGGTAGTCTCAGAGCCCCCATTACTACTACTATAGAGAGAGAGAGAGAGAGAGAGAGAGATGAGGATTAGATGAGAGGGGGTGAGTGAGAGTGAGACTTTAAGATGTGCATTGTGTGCGATGGGCGTTCAGTTTCACTTGCCGTTGATCAATCGATCGATTAACGGCTGATAAAAATCAATGGTCTAGATTTAAAGCTTAAGTTTTGCACGTGATTGTAAATGAGCGTAATGAGATGGGCTGATGGGGTTGTTTTTGTTGGCCTAGTTGGATGATAAAGGCCCACTTGGTTTTCCTTTTTTTTTCGTTGGCCCACTTTTTGTGTTTGGTTTTGATTGATGTTCTGGAAATTGATTTTTTTTTTTTAAATTTTTAGTGAATTTTTTTTAATATTTGAAGTAAATTTTTACTTTTTAAATGCACAAAACTTAGATACACTTAAACAGTAAAATATTTAAAAAAGTAAAATATTTAAAGAAATTCAATAAATACACACGAATACGAAAATGTAATTTTTTTTTTTCGTATTTTTTGTATTTGATGAATTTTTTTAAAGATTTTTTTCATAAATATTATACTTTTAAGTGTATGCATCTAAAAATTAAAAATATTCTTAAAATATTAAAAATTTTAACTAAAAACAAAAAATTTAATTTTCTGAATTCATACAAGTTTAATCTTTCTTCATTAGGCTGAAAACTAATAATTGAAAAATATATAAGTTAAAAGTACTCTTCTTTTAATTTTTAGATAATTAGTATTTTTAGTTTACTTAAGTTATTTGTATTTAATAAAGGGGTGACAAAAGGTTACATTGATGTGATTAGGGACATGTATGAAGGGGGTGGTGACTACTATTAGATCGCATGTTGGAGAGACAACAGGAATTTCCTATTACTATAGGGTTATACCAAGGATCTATTTAAGTCTTTATCTTTTTGCTTTAGTTATAGATGACTTGACGAGAAATATCTAGGATGACGAGCCATGGTGTATGTTTTTTGTAGACGACATAGTGTTAGTGGATGAGACTAAAGAAGGAGTTAATACAAAGTTGGAGATTTGGAGAAAAGCTCTTGAATCTAAAGGATTCTAAATAAGCAGAACTAAGACAGAGTATATGGAGTGTAAATTTAGTAATAATAACAGTAACAATGAAAATAGAGGAGAAGTGAAGATCGAAAACCAAGAAATGCCTAAGAGTGAACATTTTCGTTTATTTAGGATTGATTATCATAACAGCAGGGGAGATTGATGCGGATGTGGCCCATAGGATTAAGGTGGGATAATGTAAGTGAAAAAGTGCGTCTGTGGTACTGTGCGATAAACGAATACCCACTAGACTTAAAGGTAAGTTTTATAGAACGACTATTAGACCAGCGATACTGTATAGAACGGAGTGTTGGGCAACCAACAAACAATATGTAGATAAGATGGGTGTGGCTGAGATGAGAATGCTAAGGTGGATGTGTGGTAAGACTAAATAAGACAGAATCATGTGTATTCTAAATGGGTAAGAGTAGCAACCGATAGAAGATAAGTTGAGAGAGAATCGATTGAAATGGTTTGGTTATATTCAACGAAGACCAACAGAGGTAGTAGTGAAGAGATGCGATACTGTAACGGTAGATGAAAGTGTTAGGGGACGGGGTAAGCCTAAATTAACGTTAGTTAGCGTTGTAAATAGAGATATGGATCTACTTAATTTGACTAGCGAAATAGCCTTTAATAGAGCCGTGTGGTGAAGAAAGATTTATGTAGCCGACCCCATTTGATGAAACTTAAGGCTTTGTTTGATTTGGTTTGATTTGATTTATAAGCATGAGTTATACCAAATAGTATCACACAAACTCTTAAAATAGAAAAATCTATAAACAACTTGCACCAAATAACTCCTTATCATTAATCTAAACAATTGATTTTATCAGGTGTTGATTGCCCATTCCACGCCAATCCACAACATAAGTCTCGTAATCTTCCTCTGAAAAGGAATAGAATATTGTATCGAACAAATCAAATTGACTCCAGGGGTAGAGTCAAATTGTATCAAACAAATCAAATTAAATGAACAACAATGCTAGGTAACTCAAAATTTTGTGATTCAAATAGCTAAAATCACTCAAAATGATGTTGTTTTGAGTGCAAAACGACGTAATCATTTTGACAAATTTGAGCCATTTAAGTCACAAAATTTTAAATTACCAAACATTTTCCTTAAATGAACGTGGTGGTCTGGTAGAGTTAAATTTTTAAGCTCATTTAAGTAATTTAGCAGAGCCCAAGTATACCCAAATTGGTTCCACTAAGCTCATAAACAGAAAAATATGTAAACTAAATTTTATTTTTAATAATATTTCAATTATGAATTTATCGATTTATTTTATACAATTTAGTTGACTCGCAGGGTGTTTGATTGTTTCAGACACTGGATGAGCTCAAGCTCAAACTTGATTATTTAAATTAAATTTTAGATGAGCTCAAGCTCAAACTAAAGCTCAAGTTTGAACGCCACAAATTTTCATACCTAATTATCTTTGGTTCCACCATTTAAGGGGACATTCTGTTGCCAACTAAAATCTCAGTCACTCTGGCATAAAATACTGTCAACAACTAGGGATGATGCTCAACAAAACAAACTGAAAAATAATACAAAATTTTCGCACATAATATTATAGTTGAACTATGCCAATCATTTCAAACCAAAACACCAATGAAAAAATGACTTTCAATGTATAAAAGCATCATCAATACATTAAACAGGAAAGTGAAGTATATGAACTCAATCAGTTACCAATTTCGGTTTTGAACAGTTCGGATTCTGACACATAGATATATGAAATGTACTTAGAATGCCCGTTGTTGAATCAAATCAGAATGTCATGTGAATAAAGCAACCATATAACATGTACATCAGAAGTCAGAAATGTACATAAATCATCACAAGTCTGGGAAGAATGGTGTTTTCATGATAAACCATCAAATGCTAGGCAAGTGCATGAAATTTTTGAAAAACAACAGCAAATTACACATTCACCCAAAAACAGCAAAATTACAAAACTAATAGAATCAGTGACAACATTCATTGGTGGTCAAATAACAAAACCATAGGATCCTAAGAATGAAGTTCTGCAAAGACAACACAGTCAATTAATTGACTGAACCAGTAAGGATGTCTCTACTCTCAATCCAGTACAACACAAAGGAATTATGGTTCTCAACAGTGTTTCGGTGACTCCATCAATGTGAAATTGGGAATGTTGTTATCCTTCCACTGCATACAAGGCTTGGGTGATTTCGGGCTTCCACAAGGAGTTTGTCCACTAGGCTTCTTCCATTGAGATTGATCTTCATACTCGAGTTCAAATATCTCTTCCATTTCCAAGTACCTTGGGGGAGACTCAGGCTGAAACAACAACCAAAAAAAGAAAGAGACTATATCATTCTGTGATCTTGCATACTCGAATCATGAAAACACAAACATTTATGAAGCCAAATAAAATGTGTACCAACCTTCAATTTCCCCGACAGTGGAGAGCCTAACTGCATGGAGTAATCATCTATATATGAAAGCAAATAAATGTTAGTAGGTTTCTCAAAAGTAAAAAAATAGATCAAAGATTGGTGATACAAGTATCAAATTTTGAGTACCGTTATCTAGTCCAACTGCCTTCAGAAAATAATCCATGTCAATGGCCTTCCCCTGTGCCTTGATGCATTCCTGATGATTATGCAGAAATTGTTCCTCTGAAACATTACAGGGAAGAATTTGTTCTTCTGCAACAACACTCAACTTCTTATCCTGACTCTTCTTCGATGCCTGATGCACATGTGGATGTTTCCCAGAGTTTGTGAGGTCACTGAGTGCTTTCCTGCCACCAGCTTGTGCTTTCTGGAGCCTTTGAAACGTTTCTTTTTCCTCCAAAAGAAGATGTCATTTTAGAGGGACCAATATCTTCTTCAATAGAGATCATGTTCTTCGTGTTGTGCTTCTTTGATGTCTGAAGTGTGGAAGGCCTCCCCGAGTTAGATATATCGTTAAGTGCCTTCCTTCCACCAAGCCCTCCGTTCTTCTGTGCCTTCGAAACATTGGACTTTAACCCAAGAGGAGCTGCTGCAGTAGACATAAAAGTTGAACCACCATGAGATCTTATCAACAGATTGGATTGTAGACAATCATGGGGGGAAAATGAACAAGTACCATCAAAGTGAACATTTAGATTCTGGTCTCGAATTAGGCCTCTGGTTTGAGTTGCCATCGATGTATTTCGCCTGCAAAAACCAGTTCAATGTCAGCAATGGGTGTTGATACATACAAGTAATCTACAAGTCAACTAAAGAACGCACTACGGACAAAGAAACGAGTTATTCTTGATTCAATATAGTTAACTTGAAGCTGGTAATAGCAGCTCGACTTCTGCATTCTATAATGAAGTCCCAAACATTAACGAATCAGTATTCTTGTGTTTTGACAGGAGAGAAGATGAAAAAACAAAATCAGTATAGTAGAATAGGTTACAACAGGACCCCAAATTTATCTTCTTTCCATTAACTTGCTCAGACATGCATTGGTATGCAAAAAGTCCTATCAACAGGGTCAACAACAATACAATGTTTTGTATAATCCAAAAGTTACCCAGGTCCAAAGAAACTTTGAAGTTAGTGATAATATCAAACAGTTCTCAAACACAACTAAAAAATGGCATTCCTCAAAATCCCAATAAATAGGCTAGACATACCTGCACAATTCATCTTAAATTATAAATTCTTCAATAACCTGTTTGCCAATGGCATTACTCAATATCCCAATGGAGTCTTAGCCTTGTCAACTATCACAATATATATATATATATATATCACTATTGAGGTTTTGAAATGTGGCAGATGCAATTATATATATTCTTCAATTATCCCAATTAAATTTTCTACCCAGGAGGTGGACATCCAACCTATGCCCGAAATGTAGGTGACAATGGTGGTGATTGTTGTTATTTACATTTAATCTAGTTCCCAACTATTCAACCATGACTTTAAGGTCGTGTTTTTGTCATGATCAATTAGCTAAACAAAATGAAACCCTTTGAAAAGTAGTATCTGGTGAGTGAAAGTTTCTTATTTCCTACCCCTGTATCTAGAATAGACTATTACACAACTACTTTTAATTCAATAAACCCTTTAGAATTTAGATTGCCATTTTAGTGATACCATAACAAGCATGTTACCTTCCAAAAAATTCATATTGTTCGCTAACCTCATGCCTCTACAAATACAATGGAAACCATAACACAAAATCATTCAACTATTTTTCATTACAAATCCCTAAAACCCAAATAGTTTCAACATAGTGTTTTGTTTAAAGAAAAAATTCATCGACTCTTTACTGGATAATTGCAATCGTCTATTCCATGAAATACCAAAACGCCACATTGCTTGCATACACAACTTTTATATTGATAGAATATGTAGATAAATTATAAAAAATACTACTAATAATAATAAATTGATGTAACCCATCTCGAACTATCCCAATATCCTATTAAGCATTATGTTCCAAGATTGATGAGTTAAACGTATGCTCCATTAATGTTCAGAAATCATGATCCCCGTAAATCACAACTCTGGCAATTTGATAAAACAAAACCTCAAAAAAGAAACAAAAGTAATAATAATAATAATAGCACCGTTTGGTTACTGAGAAAAACAAAGGAACCCCCTCAGTTCTTTACGTTACCAAAAAGAAATAGAATTTCAAAGAAATATAGGCTTTGAATGCTTGTCTTCTCTAAATTTTCCACGCAACCAAACAAACCCCCTTAGGGTTTGGGAAATACCACATGTACGGCCTAATGAACAGAGATCTTGGGCGTTTCACAAAACAAAAAAAGAAAAGAAAAGAAAAGAAAAGAACAGAACAATATACTCTCAGTTGAATCGGTAACAAAACAGAGAGGAAAAGCAAATAAAATGCTCTCTCTCCCTCTAACTCATACGTTTTCTTTGCAGCCAAACATGTCACTAGGGTTTAAGAGAGGAAAAACTCACGGCTGATAAATTGTATCGATTTGATCTTTCTTGCTTGTTCAATAGAAATTTTCTCGTGCTTTCCAGTCGATTTTCTCGCCCCTTTTCCTGGAAAATCTCTGTTTTCTTTCTGCGATTTCTCTTTGATTTCGAATGTGCGTGTAGTTTTCAGGAGGCCTTCAAATTGGGCAGTCATTGTATATAAAGGAGCGGTGGAGTTGCAACGGTCACATTTTTTTGTTTAGGGAAATTCTACGGGTTTTTTACTATTAGGTTTTGAGAATGATTAGCCTCACTTTTTTAGTTTTTGGTTAATTAGTTTAACTTTTTTATTTGGCATTAACTTTTTGGGTTAAATTATTTATAAAAAGATAAATAGATTAAAAAATTAATAAAATAAAATATCATATACCATAATCATTTTTTTTCTTTCACAAAAGTCAAAAAAAGAAATTTAGCCAAAACCACTCCTTTATTGGATCCTTATTTTGTGAAAA
>CM045764.1:15025876-15043376 GCA_025200525.1 Camellia lanceoleosa
GGGTCCGAATGAATCAACTAACTAGCTACGCTAAGCTAATTAGAATATTACAACATAGATTAAACTAATTAATTACAAAACATGTAACTAACTACAACTGACTAGTTAGTAAAGCGGTAAATGGCCTCCCCGGCAAAGGCATGCATGCTTGGTCGCGTCCTCCCTAAATCCACCACCTGCCTCAAGATGCCTCTGTTAATTTCTTCAGACTTAAAATTCGAACCATCTTAGGAACATCTTTGAGGATGGTTGGCCAAGAGGAGTGGCTATCGTATTAGAGTTTATGGCCATCGACCAAAATCGACAAACCGATCGGTAGCTTTGGTGGCAGGCTGGCGGACTTGATGGCCGCGCCATCGCTTCCTACAATTTCTTCCTTTGTCGCAGCCATGAAGGCACAAACAGAGCCCATGGCAAGGTATTTGCAAGGAATGTGTGCAACCACTCCTTATCATGTCTCAAACTCAAAGGAGTGTAGTTTCTTTCTCGAGCCATCAATCACGATCTCAATGCATGACGGCCAATGAGGCCGAAGTTGCACAAATCAATGTCAATGAATGCACACAAATAACATATAAGACTCGATGAACCTCCACATTATCATACATGATCAAAGGTGTCCGGTGACTAAGAAATAAGGCACGTTTCATCACTTTGAGTATGGAACGCGACATTCCTCGGTTTGGATTGACGCCCAACCCAAACACAATGCAACACACACAACATGCTAACACAATGCAATGCAATAACATGCAAACACAATGCCATGCAACAACATGCAAACACAATGTCATGCAGCAACATGCAAACAATAATGAAATGGCAAGGGCTATGTAATGCAATACTCAATGCACCAAAGCAACCTCAAACAAGCCTCATGCATGCCAAGACAATGGCCAAACATGCTGAAAATAAAGTCCAAAAAGCAACATAAGCATGCATACACATTGGTTTACAAACAATGTATGAAGGTACAACTCTCAAACACATTGAAGGAGTGGAAAATGTGAGAGTGTGGCAATAAATATGCTTTGAAATCATGTAAGGAATGATGCCAAATCATGCACATAACGTAAGCATAGCATGTTAGGCTGCTCAAAGCTTAAGGCTAGCAAAGGACTTGTATCATAGCCATATCAAGCAAGCCCCAAAGGGCCAAGGTGACTCAAAAACAATTCCCTAAGCAGCCAAAACATGCATGGACTAGAGCTAACACATGCTAGAATAAAAGGCATGAAGCATGAAGCATACATGGCCAATGAGGAAGATTACACTACACCTATCAAAATCAAGCATGAGATGACTTTACCAATAAAAATCAGAGTTATGGCATGTCAAAATAACACCAAAAATACACTGAGATGGCAGCCAAAAGCTTAGGCAAGATGGCATACATATTGGCTCATATTTAAGGCATAAAAGACAACCTTTCAAAAGCATTGAAAGAGTGACACACGTGAGAGTGTGACCACACTACACACTGAAATCACGTACCAAATGATGCTAAATCATGCAAATAGCCCAAGCAATGCATGCTAGTGACTTGGAAATTCAAAGCTAGTGAATAAGATTGCACTATGGCTATACAAAGCAAGGCATGCATGACCAAAACAACTTCAAACAGAGCTTAAGCATGGCAAAACATAAGTAAAAGCTTGCTAGAGTGAAACCAAAAACATGCTAAAAAAATGGTCCAAAGCATGATGCATGAAGTATACATATGGAGGATTGCACTACAAGTGCAAGGAGTATGCAAGAGGTAATCAAACCAAGCCAAAACAGAGCTATATCATGTTAAAATAAGGCCTAAGGCATGCTGAAATGGAGCCAAAATAAGCTAGAAAGGCATGCTACTTTGATGAGCCATCAACACAAGCAAACAAGAGAAGAGGAGGGGGAACAACCCCTTCTTATTTTGGGGCTCAAAATACACTTTCTACCACTAAAAATCCACTGGATTTCAGTGGCTAAAAGGCCAAGAGAAGGTGATCTCAAAGGCCTAAAGAGGTAGCACAAAACAAAGCCAAACAAGGCACAAAAGGGGGTAGACCACCCCCAACACCAAAGATGCCTCAAACAAACACTTTAAGCACTTGAAAATGAAGCTTTTTACAGCTGAAAGCTAAGCCAAAAGAAGTATGCAAATATGGCTAAGTACGCTATGAAAACAAAGCTTGAAAGAGGTAAGAGACTCACCCTTGAAGAACCACTTCAAGACAAGAATTCTCGAGGCAAAACCAAACCAAAAACCACTCAAATGCAACCTCCAAGAACCTCACCAAGAGGTCAAGCAGCCACTAGGTGTTTGTGTGCAAAGTGTACGAAATGTCCCTTTTGAGCACAAACACGCACATATATAGAGAGAAAGAAAGAAATATAGAGATATATATATATATATATGTTTTGTATCTTCAACTTTCAGAACCTCTGGAAAGGGAGAGGGACCTCTCCTCTTATAGAAATCCAAGTCTCAAGCTTGTTGAACAAGCTAGAGGCTTGGTTCAATCCCTCCATACACGTGTATGAAGGATGAGTTCTGTGCTCACCAGCTAGCACAACTAGCAAAGAAATATCTGCAAAAGCAAATAAAAAGGCCTCGGCCAACAAACATGGCTGACTGGCCAAAAAGGGGGCCAATCGGCCACCACTGATGGCCGATGGAAAGAAGGAAAGGTCGATAGGCATGAGGCCTGGCCGATGGGTTATGGGGCTAGCCAACAAGCCACCCCCTTCCCTTAGAAACAAAGCCACAAGCTCTTGGTCCACAACCAAGCACAAAACAGACAAGTTGAGAGGCTCCAAGGCAAGGCGCGCAGTCGAGATCTTTAAAAACTCAAAACAAACATGAGCATGGATGATCATCGAGTGTTCGAACGATGATGTCCAAGTCTTGAGGACGGTCAAAAATGGGGTGTCTACAAGTGCTAAAGAAAAATGAAAAATGGTGAGTATGCGTCAACTACAAAACAGTCAACCGTGCTTGCCCCAAGAATAGCATTCTACTCCCAAGGATTGACCAACTGGTGGATCTTACCGCTGGTCACCAAAGATTCAACTTCCTTGATGCATCCCATGGTTACCATCAGATAGCCATGTATGAACCGGACAGAGAGATAGCATCCTTCACGACGCCAAGGGGCTTGTACTGCTACGAGGTCATGTCTTTTGGCTTGAAGAACACCGAGGCAACCTTTCAAAGGATGGTGACCAAAATGTTCGCCCCTCTCCTTGGTCGCACTATGGAGGCCTACATTGACGACATGGTAGTAAAGAGTAAAGATCAGTCCCAACACCTCGCCGACCTAGCCGAGATGTTTGCCATTCAAGCACAGATTATGCTTGAATGCCCAACTGGCTTTCTGAGTGGGAACGAAAAAATTTATGGGTTTTTGGTCACCAACCGAGGAATTAAAGGTGCCCTTCACAAATGAAAGCAATCCAAGAGCTAGAGCGACCAAATTCTCAAAGGATGTGTAATATGTTATTGAAATGATAGCCGTCAACAGATTCATCAACCGGTCATCGATCGCTAGAGGGTCTTTTTAAGACTTTGAAAGCCAAGTTTTTCTAGAATGCGAGTGTGACCGCACTTTGATAGACCTGGTTATATCTCTCGCCCAAATCCTAGTCACTCCACAACAAGGCGAAGAGCTCTATCTATACTTGGTTGTTTCTCAACACGCTGTGAGCACTGATTTCGTCCGAATGGAAGGATTCAAGACTCTTCCTATTTTCTATGTCAAGAAGATTACATTCTAGTCAAATCGAGATATCTATCGCTTGAAAATTGATTTAGCCCTTATGATGGCCTCTAGAAAGTTAGTGCACTATTTTCACGCTTCACACCATAATAGTGTCGATTTAATTTCCACTAAGGTGCTCTTTGAGAAGGCAGATTTTATGTAGAATTTTGAAGTGGGCGTAGAGTCAGCAAGACAACATAAAGTTCCGGCCAAGGAACGCCATCAAAACACAAGCCCTGGCTGATTTTGTCATTGAATTTGCACCAGGCGCCCACCTTGTCTGCACAATAGACTTAGCACGCGACACCGAGCAAGAGGGAATGGCTAGTGCAGATTTTGCAGGGCTTATGGTGTCGGTGTTGCCACATGGAGATGAGGTGCATACAGTAGACGAGGTGGATGATCCTGAGCAAGCCACAAAGGCCAATGACTTCTCGAACGATGAGACAAATGCGACGAGAAAGCTACGACGATGCCGCCCAATGCCTTGGATTTGTAAAATCTCAAAATCCCTCCGACATTAGAAGTTGTTCATCGAGGAGATGTGGAAGCTCTTGTTGATTTCGGGCCTCAAATAAACATGGTGTCGGGCTAGGAGTTGTGTTAACCTTACCGGATAATGACCATTGAACATGTTATCACATTGGGATTCCCGGCCTAACAATGAGGCGAGTATGAAGGCCCTTCTAGCTAGCTTGAAAGTGCTCTACGAATGGAGGCCACAAAGCTTATGGTGTTTAGTGACTCCAAACTCGTCGTTAGCTAAGTCTCTGGTGAATATGAGGCTAAGGATAAGAGGATGGCCAAGTATCAAGCGCTGGTACGCACCGAAATCAAAAAGTTTGCCGCAATAAGAATAAAACAAATTGGTCGTGAAGAAAATAGTAAAGCAGATGAACTAACCGGCTTGGCATCCATGCAAAATGCCTTTCCTAACCCTCTAATGATTGAGTTCCTACCCCGACCTAGCATCGAGGAGCCAGAGGCGCCCAAGATTCTTTGCACCGACTTGGAACCATCTTAGATGGATCCAATCATCACCTTTCTCAAAGATCAAATCCTACCCACCGAGAAGAAAGAAGCCAACAAGATCAGGGCTAAGTTAGAGCGGTTTTGGCTCTCTCTATCCAACGCCTTGTACAAAAAGTCCTTTACTGGGCCGTACCTGAAATGCGTCCATTCCAGCAAGGTTGAAGCTTTCCTCTTTGAGATTCATGAAGGCATGTGTGGTAGCCACATTGGGGGCAGATCCTTGGCATATCGAGCAATTTTTCAAGGCTATTGGTGGTTGTGCATGCAGGTTGACGCTCAGAAATATGTCCGCAAATGCGAGAAATGCCAAAAATTTGCTCACCAGATCCACCAGTCGGCCAGGGAGTTGCTCCCCTTAACGAGTCCTTGGCCGTTTGCACTTTGGGGGCTGGACATTGTGGAACCGCTTCCAACTACTCCAGGCAACCGCAAGTTTTTTGTTGTCACTACCGATTACTTTACCAAATGGGTGGAAACCGAGCTGCTGGCTACCATCAAGAAAAAGATGTAAAGAGGTTTGTCTGGCGTAATGTCATTACTCGGTTTGGCATCCCAAAGCCTTCATCTCTTGATAACGGACGTTAGATTTGATTGAGAAACTCTTCCGCTGATTTTACTTAAGAGTTAAAATTGAGTTTTACAACTTTATTCGTCTACCCTTAATCGAATGGTCAAGCTTTGTTACCTAAAAGACAACCTAAGAGGGGGTGAATTAGGTTTTATAATTAAAATTAATAATACCGTAATAAAAATTATGACTAGCACAATAAATAAATATAATTAATTAAATAAAAATAATTAAAACAAGTGTTCTAACAACTATGTCGCTTAATAATTTTAGCACAAGAAATGTGAAATATAGCTATAACAATTTAAATAAAATAAAGAGATAAGGAGAGAAAGGCAAACAAATTTATAGTGGTTCGACTCAAGTTGGCCTCGCCCACCTCATGCTTCACTTAAGATTTTCCACTATGCTCTAGCTTCACGGAGGTGCTAGCAACCTTTACAAGTGGAGCAATCCTCCACGGATTTTACGCAGACTTTCTAAGTCAAGAACACCGAGTGTACTACATCATGTTACAATATTGAAAAATGTGTTTTTGCTTTCACGTAAAAGCTACAAGAATTATCTCTCAAATATAGATATAAAAATGAAGCTTTAATTTTTCCAGAATCTCACACAGAAAGATGGGCTTAAAGCTATACGTCTCAGGTATAATTTCAAAGAGGATGTAAACAAAAATTGAAGAACACTTCTCAGAGAATTTTTCAGAGAATAGATGTGAGTGATTATAAATCAAAGAATATTTTCTAGTTTTTTGTAACTTGTTTACATTAGAAGCTTTGGTATATATAATGAAACTTATAGCCGTTGTATTCATTTGAATTTATAGCCGTTGTACTCCATCATTACTAATTTGAATATCTTCCACTCCATCATTACAAATTTGAATATCTTTTACTTGAACCTTTTGAACTGCTGCTGGGCTGGTCTGTTTGAACTTCTATTTTTGGGCTGTTTGAACTCCTGATTGAATCAAATGTTAAATACATTCTAACAACATTTAGGATAAAGGTTTAGGTGAGAAATAATGAGACAAAATAAATTTTGATTCTATTTTTCTCTTTCAAATAAATTAAAACATAAAATCATCAAAATAAATGTTGATTCTATTTTTCTCTTTCAAATAAATCATCAAAATAAATTTTGATTCTATTTTTCTCTTCCAAATAAATTAAAAATATAATTAAATAAATCATCAAAATAAATAAGTCTAACAAAGCTAAAGCTTCAAACAAGACTAACTTAGACGAGCTGAAGAAACGGCTCGAGAAAGCCAAAAGAAGATGGGCTAAGGAACTCCCCAATGTGCTCTGGGCATACCGAACTACCCCCAGATATTCAACCGGGAAAACTCCATTCGCCTTAGCTTACAATATGGAGGCTGTCATACTCTTGGAGATCGGTATACCAACCATCCGATCTGAAAACTTTGAGCTTGACTTGAACAATGAAACTATCGCCCTGGAGTTGGACCTAGCTGAGGAAAGAAGGGAAATGGCACTAATTCACATTGCGGCCTATCAGCAAGAGCTCTCTAATAAATATAATAAAACCATGCATCTATGTCTGTTCAAAATTGGGGATTAGGTCTTGAGGAAAGTGATGGGCAACGCACTGATCCCTGGGGAGGGTAAATTGGGTGCAAATTGGGAAGGGCTATACAAGATACTTGGCCCGGCTGGCAAAGAGGCATACCATCTAGACGACTTGGATGGCAAAGCTATCCCAAGACCCTGGAACGCGGCTAACCTCAAGCAGTTTTACTTTTGAAATGTAATCATTTTTCCTTATTTACACTTTGCCTTTTGCTATTGCATGTAATGTTTAATGAGCAATGAAAAGAAGTGTTTTATTTCTCTTTGTATTTTGGTATTTTATGTAACATTTTCTATTAAAGCCTAGTTTAATGTATCCTGCTGTCCAAAAAGTTAGTGTTATGTCCAAATTAGGGCATAAGATCGAGCGACTTTTTGCTCAACCGGTGACTTTTGTTTCAGTGCTACCAGTTGGTGTTATGTTCAAATTTTAGGGCATAAGGCTAAGCCTTTTTGCTCAACCTCGGGTTGACCTTTCCCGTCGTGCTAACAATTGGTGTTATCCTTAATTTTGACAATATAATCCGAGCTGGTTTTGCTCGCTAGGGAAAAGTTTGCTATTTCACTCACTCTCTTAAATCGGGCTGCCTTTGCTCACTACCCGAACTAATTTTGCTCAAAGTGGCTAAACCGATGCAATTTAAAAGTTGGCTCGGCTTCTTTAACCGAGCTAATTTGTGCTCGAGAGACGTAACGCTACCTACATTTGAAAAAGTATTCTGCATTTATGCTACCTTTTCCGAGATGAAGTTAGCCTGGCGTGATAAAATGTATTCCAAAAAATTATCTCAGCAAAAATGAAAGCTACAGTTATAACCATTTAGACAAAATAGATAAATTGAAGACGCATGCACATGGGGAGCTAAAAGATGGTGATTTTCATTCATCATTAAGTTTGGTTACAGCAGTGGGGTTCATAGGCCGGTTACACAAAAAAATGGAAAAAGCTCAGTCCACATTCACAGTTTTAGCCTGCTCGGCCAATTCCTGCTCGGTTTCCTCCTCCGATCTGTGCACCAGATTAGGCTCCAAGTCGGGCTCGTTTCTGCCAGAGAAGCCTTTTCCTCGGATCCCCAAGTGTTTGACTAAGCCAAGAGTCAAGACAGGACAATTCGCCATTAACCGCCAATTTCGCCACTAATGAGCTTCATAGCCACATGGCGTGCTAGATGTGAGCAAGAATGAACGAATCGGAGGGTTCTTGAACACTTGAGTCATGTACATGACCAAGTTTTTCCACTGAGCCTTCCACAAGACCTTTGGAAAAATGTCTTTCATCGCTTTAACTCCGCCGCTCAGAAGTTTTCTCTCCTCGCATAACCTCAATCTTCAAGATCATCAACTGCTTCTCCACTGACTTTGTGGACATCACTTGAGCTGGCATAGTTTCAACAATGTATCTAGCCTTGTTCGCCTAGATTGACTTCTACTTGTTTTCCTCGGCCTACCAGCTTCACTAGTCGTTCGCTCGCCAAAGATCGACTCGTGGCTGCCTTCAACTTCCCATTTCGGCCTTTTGGCCTTATTATCAACAATGGCCTCTTGTAGACTCGCCACATGGAGATCATGTGTTCATACACAGATTTTTTTGTGCGGCTTGAAAAATAAAAAGAAGTCGGGAAGCCAACCAATAACTTGAAATAAAGCGACTTGACTACTTACCAGCACGATGGATTTTGCAGTCGACCCAAGAACCTTCAGGTTTTTTCATGTCTGCTGGCAAGAGCAGACCCTTGGTCATGTTGAAGCCAAGGGAATAATCCTTGTTAATATAAACTGAGTCAGCGGTTATCACGGCCCAACCCTTATACTTTAGCTCGGGTGACCAGACTTGGGAGAAGGGAGGTATGGAGCAGGTGGATAGCTCGCCCAAAGGTTGTTCACCGTTCTTTGGTCGGTCGATGGGAGCTCGATAGAATCTTCGCCGACCAACCTCGGTTGAAGTCCGCCTCTACCTCTTCTTCGACCGGCCAGCACCTTTTTCGCTGGCCAGAGCTAGCACCGGGCCAGATTCTTGTGCGGCTTGCTAGTAATACTGGCCTCGTGTCATTTCTGCCGGCTAAGAATCGCTCGACTCACTAGTGATCATCGATTTGATGGCGCAAATTTTTGTCATCTCTTGCTCAACTGTCAAGGGGACAAATTTGATCGGCGGAAGTGTTGGATCCAGTTCTGGAGAGGAGGCATAAAGAAAATCGGCGACCTGGCTTTTACACGGTGCAGTATGCCAGTAGCTCGGTACATATTTGAGCAGCTTTTGGGGCTCTTGTTCTTCGGCTGGGTGCCATATAGCAACTCAGATGGCCTCCTGGTTGGCTCGGGAATAATCCTCTGCCAAGATCGTATAATCTACATAAAAATTCAAGTGTTAGATCAGGAAAACGGTTCAAATACAAAAATGTAAACCGCACTAGGATACTCACCAGTGCTCCTAAAATTTTTGCGTATGGGCGCCTCAATGTCCTCATAATTACCAAACACCCACAAGAAATCATCTTCATTCATCTCTTTGTCTGGGTTGTCCTCTATAAGTTTTGTTTGGCCCTTCCTAACCTTTAGGTACCAGCAGAAGTCTCCCTTATTTTTACTAAGTGTATATTGGTGGAATATCTCGGTGAGGCTGAG
The DNA here is from genome assembly GCA_025200525.1 of Camellia lanceoleosa. NCBI lineage: Eukaryota > Viridiplantae > Streptophyta > Magnoliopsida > Ericales > Theaceae > Camellia > Camellia lanceoleosa. The sequence continues at coordinate 15,035,440 of CM045764.1, forward strand.
GTTCAAACCGAGGATTAAGTTTAGCGCAGCCACGCCATTTATTATCTTATAAGTGTTGTTGGACACCTAAGTTGGAGATAGCCTAGTCTGCCTAAAAAATTCACAGATTAGGGGTTGGACCGGGAAACGTAGGCCGCCTTCCACAATGGACACGATCGTAAAGGGGCAAGTGTCCAATTTACCCCAGGGAGTTTCTCCTTTGGCCACCAAAGTGGACGCCATCCGGTATGTTGAATTCTCATCGAACTTGGCAATTGCCCTGCTTAACTAACCATAAATCGGTATTTTCCCATTTATCTCGGTGTTATTTTGTGTATCTTAAATTTGATAGTAGCTTGGTCAAAATTGAACGGCTCTGGTTACTATTTGCTCGGTCTTTAAGCCTCACTGATTGTGGTGTTGAGGTATGCCTAGTCGGTCCTAGTTCATTATTATTAAAATAAATGCAAGTGTTAGCACAGCATCAAGTGCGCAGCCACCAAAATATGCCTAGTTCAGCTTTGAAAAGTTTCCTCTAAACTTCCAGCTTTATCTCGAAATACAGTTTTAGCTCAGTTTTGGAGCCTAAGGTGTTAGGCCGGTTCTTGGCCTTTATCCAAAATGGTTTGTGGTTATCTCGGCTCAACGCCTCATGGTTCCTATCATGTCCAAATCACTCAAAGAGACCACAAACACATTTTAGCTCAATTTGGAGCGATTTTAAGATCCAAAACTGAATTTTTGCTCTATCTTGCCCAGGAATTAGGTTGTTCATCCTAAATACGAAGTTTATACACTAGAACTAAGAGGAATGAAGGGCATGGGGGCCCTATTTGTGTTTTTGGTTCCGGTTTTGCTTAGGGTCTACAAATGTTTATCAATTTTACCCCATAAGAGGGGCATCGACAGTATATCAACAGTCCCAAATAAACAGAAATGAAGAACTTGAAAAACAATAAAAAAGGGAGGTGAAGAAGATTAGAAAAACTTACCAAACATGATGGGAGACCTTGGTCCGTAGAGAAGAGCAGCTTTGACGGAGAATGGCGAATCCAACAAAGCAAAAAATGACAGTTGAGAATGAGAGCAATAGTGATAGTGATCAGGTCAAGTTCAAGGGTTTTGGGTTTTGGCCTAGAAAGAGGATAAACAAAGGATGGGGATTTTTTGACTTCTAGGAAGTATATATAGGGGAAAGCCAAAAGGAGGCAACCTTTGAATTTTGGGCATAATGATGACAAATATAGGTTACACTTGAGCGAATGGGGAACGCCATGTGACAAGAAGATTATCGTTGTCTCAGACGACCACAATGATGTCAATGTGGCCAATTGATCGCCATAAGACAACCGTCACAAATCTCGAAGATTATACAGAATTGATAACTTGGTAATAAAAGGTAATCCCAATCACGCTCAGCGCGGATAGGATTAGGGGGCAATTGAGAAGGGGATTTACATCGAGCGTTAAGCCGATCTAGGGTTCAGTACGGGAATGGTGTTGGGCCGAGCAAAGGGCCGCACGGCATACGCTCTGGGCCGCACCGAGCCATCGGTCGCCGCATTCGAGATTGATACTTGAAGGGATGGTATTAGCCAAAATGGTGGATAGAACGCCCTCGTTTGGTCGACCTAAAGAGATGCGAGCTATGTTGCGACCAAGCTATTTGGTCGTCCACATTCAATCCAATGCTGAGAGATCAAGATAGGCGTGATTCAGTCTTGACACCGAGGGAATAACCGCATAGACTTCACCCGGTATGTAGGAAGTCAAAGTTGGTGTTACTGGTTGCGAAGTAATGGTTCGGTCAAGTATTCCACGTGGACCAATGATAGGAAGAGAAGAATTCACTCTTGGTATGCGTTAATACCATTTGGTAGTGCGACAAACATTGTTTGGAGGTTTTGGTCTCTACACGTGTAAGAAATGTAGAGGGAAGCACAGTCGCCTGTCCAAAGAAGGACAACAGAGGTAGTGCGCCCACAATCTATGAGGCTGCATGGCCAGCCTTGAAAATGAGGAGCATACAGACATTAGTGGTAAGCAATTTTGATTACAGACTCTCTTTCTCTCTACAGGGCTCTAACTTCTCTCTTCTTCTCTAAGTGTGCTAACTCAACAATTGGAGGGTTTTTTTTAAAGACGTCACGGGCAAATCACTCTCCTCCTGTTCTCAAGTTAAGCGATGTTACTTGAAGCTTGGGCACAAGGACTACGGAAAGCGACAAATATTTTTTCCCCGCACAGTATTTATCATTTCTTTTAAAGTCCTATTTTTCCTTTCAGCAATTCCATTTTGCTGAGATGAGTTAGGAGCGGTGGTTTGATGAATTATTCTATGTTCTTTACAAAATTCACCACAAGGTGATTCATATTCACCACCTCTATCACTTCTTAGTTTTTTAATTTTCTTATTAAGTTGATTTTCAACTTCATTCTTATATTGAATGAAAGTTTCGAAAGTTTCATCATAACTATATCTAGTATAATCATCTATGAAAGTGATAAAATATTTTTTCCCACCTCTAGTTTGAATTGATTTAAAATCACAAATGTCATTATGAATTAATTCAAGTGGCTTAATACTTTGTTCAATTGAATGAAAAGGAGTTTTAGTTAATTTTGCCTAAACACAAATTTTACATTTATGATTTAAATCAATGTCAAATTTAGGTAAACATTCCATATTAATTAATCTACGTAAAGATCCATAATTAACGTGTCCTAGCCTACCATGCCATAAATTTGAAGACTCAAGCAAATAAGAAGAAGATGTATTTTTATTAATAACAGAGGGTACAACAGTTATTACATTTAGTTTGAAAAGGCAATCAAACATGTAACCTTTTCCCACATACATCCCATTTTTGGTAAGTACAAACTTGTCACTTTCAAAACTAGCCTAAACCTATTTTTACTCAACAAATATCCTAAACAAGGTTCTTGTGAATGTCCCAGACATGCAAAGACATTATTGAGAGTGAGTTCCTTTCAGACGTCATTTTCGTAATAATCTTTCCTTGTCCACTACGTATAAGATGTGAACATCTCTTTGTCGTAATAGAAGTGGCGAGTAGCACCAATGTCCACCTACCATTCTTTAGGATTTCGGCAAGGTTTGTCTCGGAAACAACTGCAGAAAGATTTATGTCATCTACACCATTGAAAAATTTGTCCACTTTGGTCATATTGGCTTGAGCAGGCTTCTTGCTTGATCTTCCTTTGCCTTTGCGCTTGCTACGGCAATCTTTGGCCCGATGCCCCTCTTTGTCACAGATGTAACATTTGCCATTAAACTTGTACTTCTCAATTTCCCTTCCTTTAGAGCCTTGTGCAGAACTTTCTCTAGAATACTTCCATTTTTTTGCTTTTGGAGCATGTTCCACCACATTTGCCTTAGACTCCATTGGATGCTTACTAGCCTGTTTCTCAGAATTGCGGTTGTCCTTTTCAATCCTCAAACGCATAATTAATTCCTCTAATGTCATTTCTTTGTGCTTATGTTTGAGGCAGTTCTTGAATTCTTTCCAGCCTTGTGGTAATTTTTCAATTAAGGAAGCAACTTGGAAGGATTCACTAAGAGACATGCCTTCACAGAGATGTCATGCAATAAGTTGGAGATCTTGAACTTGGTGATCACCGCCTTAGAATCAACCATCACAAAATCTAGGAATTTGCCAAACACAAATTTCTTTGAGCCGCCTTCTGCTTTTGTACTTTTTCTCCAAAGACTCCCAAAGTTCCTTTGCCATCTTGATAGGATCAGACGTTGTATAATGTATTATCAAGTCCGTTCAAGATGTAGTTGCAAGAAAGAAAATCAAAGATATTTCCAAGATCGACCGCAAAGAACCACTTGCGGTTGGTTTCATCCTCTTCGAGTAGGAGCATTTTCACAGAGAAAACGAGCCCGGTTCAGAGTAATAAGATATAACAGCATTTTCTGCTACCATCTTTTAAAATCAGTTCCTAAGAAGTTCTTTGGCTTTTCACCGTGATTGACTGGCACAGTCACAACAGAAATGGGGGTTGGAGCAATTGCAACCACCATACCAGTACTAGTTTGAGCATTAGTTTCAGTAATTATGGATTTTAAATTATAAAAAAAAAATTATAATTATAATTTTATACTACACAAAATTAAACCAAAATCACATAATTAAATTCTCAGAAAAATAAAAGAAACAAGAATTATAACTTTTATTTCCAATTAATATGAAAATAAAATAAAATTTTATTTAAACAAATTAATTCCACATAGAAAATTAAATTTCTGTAACACTTCAAAAATTATTTCTAAAAACCAAAATTAATTTCTGATCAGCTTCATAAATAAATATTCTAAATTGTTAATGACTACTAGTATATTACTACTAGTTGTCAAAGAAAATAAACAGTATATTACTACTATTTTTCAAATAGTATATTACTACTATTTGTTTTTCCAACCAGAATATTATTTTGTAAACGCATAAAATATTAATTTCTATAAGAAGAAGAAAAGAAGAAAATGAAACAAACGAAAAATTCTGTTCTAGCAGAATAATTCGAATATGTCTTAAGATTGTTGGAACAATCTTCTGTGTAAAATAAATAACTTGAAACAAATCAAACAAATAAAAATAAATTACTTATAGAATTTATTTTACTGAAATGAATAAGTACAAAAAATAGATCAAGTCAAGTGTATGACACTCTGTCCTTAAGACAGATTTGCCACGCTTTGATACTTATAGATAAAAGGTGTTTATCTCTCAGGATACAATGATCTACATAGATTGTAGTAGCACTCCAAACAATTTGTATAGTGAACAAAACCTATGTTCTTTACTCTCTAAATTTTTGCCTAAGAACTAATATGAAGAACAATGCACACAAAAAGCAAAACCAGGAAGAGAAGAGTTTTTCTGGATGTGAAAATCTGCTAGAAATGACCACTATTTATAGGCAAACTGGTGACTTCCAAATCTGTCCGAACATGTATGATCTTGAACTGAACAGGTGCAAAAACCTGAACATATACAGTTTGAAATTTGAACAGATCATATTGGACTTTTATAACTATGGTTGTTTTATTATTGTTAAACAACAGTTTGAACATGCTAGAATTAGATCGAAAGGCATTGTATGGTCGAAAAATTGAATTCAAATTTGATACAAAATTTAAATTAATTTCATTCAAAAAATAATTTTCCCAAGAATTTTTGAAAACTATTCAAATAAATTTTGTCCAAAAATTAATATTAGAACCGACCGATCCACAACCCACACTGCCGGGTACTGCGGACGGCACGCTGTATGGTAGTTTGAGCTAAGGTTTACTTTGTCCATGACTCTTCGTTCTACAAACTTGGGATGCCCCTTAGGTACAACCCAAGTGTTGCCACCTAAAACTTATATACACACATAAGCTTTCTTAACTTTTCAATGTGAACAAGCCTTATAAGGAAACCCACATTTTATTCTTTAATTGTCCATTCCACAAACGAAAATGACGTCAACTTCCCATTCACTCATAAATGGTTTTGACACCTTCTTCACCGTGTGACTTGTTGGAAAAAATGATTTTTGGTGACTTTAATTTAATATTAAAGTGTGGTGACTTTAATTAAGTATTAAAGTGGGTCCCAACTTTTTATGTGTTAGGTCCAAGTGAGCTAAAAATCATTGAGTTTTGAATAAGAAATTGCCAAGAAATTGCTTCATGATGTTAGATTCATGAATAGGATTTTAAAGAGTATTTAAATCATTTTTCTTGGCTATTAACTTTGAATTTAACTTATTTATTTGGAGTTAATAGTTTAAATGTTTATTATGAATTAACTTCATTCATAACCCATGAGTATAGAACTTTATTTTAAAGTTTTAATTTAATTGGCATTTTAATGCATTGATTACTTATATAATTAAAAGTTGGCTAAATGGTTTCATTTAATTTATTAAATTTTTTAGATTATTTGTTTGTATTTTGTTGTGGTTTGCTACTAACTTTCTTTGTAGGCATACCAATGCGAAAGGGAATGGAAAAACAAATACAAAACCAAATTAATCAAGAGGATGTAAAAACAAAATGTTTGGACTACTAACTTTTGTGTTGAATAGGAATATCTAAGCGTGGAAAGGCTTTTGGACTAAATAGAATCCTTATGGATTGGCTTTTTTATTTAAATGTTTGAAGCATGTTTTGCTTGAGATTTAGTTGGGTTGTTTACCAATTTGTAGTAGCAAGTTTTATTTGTTTGTTTTGTTAGAAGCATTTTACATGCGTGTAATTGTTATAACAATTTTTAAATTGCTTGTAAGTTTGGAACTTGATTTGGTTTTCTATGTTAAAAACCAAAGTGTTTAGCTTTGGCTAAAGAGTAGTTCTTATTTGTTCGGAAATGACAACTAAGATGGATTGGGTTTCAAACTTTTGGAGTTTGAGGAAGTCTTTGGGTTTAATCATTTTATTCCCAAAGTGTTGGAAAACCATGTTTGGAGAAAGTCTTTGGTTATAATCTGATTATGTCCAAAGTGTTTTGGTTTTCAGAAAGGAAACCAAATTTTAGCATTAGCTAAAATATTTCTGATTTTATTCAGAAATAATGGGCTTAGTTCCGGGAGTACCGGTTAACTTTATGAGTGGTATAATTCTGGTAGCAAATTTTATTTGTTTGGGAATCGGTTTGTTATAATCTGGTTTATCCCCTGGAAATCTTAATTTTTAAATTGTTTCTTATGGACTAGGAGTCAACATGCTCTTGAATGTTTTGTCAAAAGGTTAACTAGGTTTTAAGTGGAACCGATGTGACCCCTCCAGTCTTCCTGGGAACATTCTTGACCATGTTCGATTCTAGGTTAAATGGTGAGACTAGTTTTGAATTAAATTTCCATTTGAGGGATTTTCTAAGGGTTAAGTTTAATTTCTGGAATCACAGAAGTGAAATTCAGTTGTGATGTTTCAGAAATGGCTTCAAAATGTGACAAACAGAAATGTTGTTTCACTTGACAACCTTAGCCTCACGAGATTCTTGAGAGATCAAGTATGATTAAAGGAAATCATAAGATTGCATTAAAATATCTCTGAATTGATCAGAGGCAAATAGTATGGTATCCTTGTGTTATTTATAGCATCTATGATTGCTATGTGACTTTGCTTGAAAGCAAAGTTAAGACAACTTGTTATGGTGGGTGAATATTTTTTGAATTTTTAAATTCCAAATATATTCTTAAATTGGTGACTCCTAGTGAGTACAAGATCACTGATCACAGAGATAGAAACTGTGGTTCCTAGGAGGTGTTAGACCACTGGCTACACAATTATGAGATTGTGGTTCCTAGTAGTGAACAGATTACTGATCACATGTCAAGACATCATGGTTCCTAGTAGTGGAGAGGCTACTAGTCATATGTCAAGACATGATGATTCCTAGTAATGAAAGAGTCTATTGATCCTATGTCAGGCTGTTGTAATTTCTAGCAGTAAAGTGACTACTGATCACAGGTTAAGACATTGTGATTCCTAGTAGTAGAAAGTCTACTGACCACATGCTGAGAAATTAGTGATTCTTAATGATAAGACTACTGGCCATGTTATGAAATTCTGAATAGTAGACTATTGAACACTGGATTTGTGTTTCCTAATAGTAAGACTATTGGCTTCAGAGTGATAGGTCGGACCTAATATATTTGGGTGCCTAATTCGGTTGATGACATTCTGGGAATGTATTTACTGTGATATGATTTTGAGAGTTTCATAATCATTGTGACACAAGGATTTGCTCAAAAGACTTTGTATAAATTCTACAAAGAATACTTAATTATCTGACTCCGAAATTGATAATAGAAAGAAAGAAGAGAGTACCTCCTCAGTGAAGGCCAATGTCATTGAGCATGGCAAATCTTCTAGGGTAAGGAAGAAGCCCCCCGTGAACCAGGGCTCTATGTTGGGGCCAAGAGGTGGTGTTGCAAAGAAA